>SMDT01003244.1:0-252266 GCA_005392925.1 Aquilaria sinensis | reverse complement strand
GGATATTTAGGTCCTTATTTCCTTTAGTGTTTCCTTGTCCAAACTTGTCTTCCAGAGTAATTTGGTCCTCCAATAGCCCTTTCATACCATTCACATCCTTCCCACAACTCTCCAAAGCTATTTGTGAAAGTTTTGCAATTAAGTAGCCGACTTTCCAAAACCTTCAACAAAGCTCCGTATGGTGTTCCTTGTAAACAAGCAATCCTTTAAGGCTTTTCTTGGGGGGCCAAGTTACCAACTTGAAACAATTTTAAGGAGGTGTTGATCATGCCTTTTACCCCCTACACTTCAATCACTATGGTGAGAATTACACAATATAATGGTTTTTAGCCATTATGACACACTTGTAATTCTCCCATTTTGTGAGGTGGTATCAAGTTGTGAATGTTTCCATTTCATTCCAAAAGAAATTCCCTGTTTCCATTCAAAACAAGTTGTGAATGTTTCCATTTCATTACTAAACAAGTTGTGAGTGTTTTCATATCTTTCAAAATAAGTTGTGAATGTTTTCACTCCAAACAAGTTGTGTATGTTTCAATTTGGAACTACTTATGAACATTTTCATTTCATTCTAAATAAGTTGCCAATCTGTCCATTTTTTTCTAAGCAAGAACTTAATGTTTTGCACTTCCTTCTAAGCATGTTGTGAATGTTTCCATTTCATTCCAAATATGTTATGATTGTTTCCTTTCCAAACTAGTTGTGAATGTTTTGATTTCATTCTAAACAAGTTGTGAATGTTTCCGTTTCATTCTAAACATGTTGTGAATGTTTCCATGACAAACAAGTCATTAATGTTTTCATTTCATTGCAAACATGTTGTGAATAATTTCACTCCAACCAAGTTGTGAATGTTTCCATTTAATTGTAAACAAGTTGTGAATGTTTCCATTCTAAATAAGTTATGAATGTTTCTACTGTTAGTGTCATGCTCAAAATCAAATCATGAGATGATTGTTTTTATTAAATCATGATATTTTATTAAGGCATTAATCCAGTATTTTTGTTTGTCATATGTTTTCTATGTGACTTAATCAAACGTAATTACAACCCTAGAATAATAGTATTCTTAAATGTCCCTAGTCTGGTATTATTGTGGAGTGGGTTACAATAATACATAAAGACTAGCATATATCGAAACTAATATGAGATATGTAGTCTACATATGGGTACAAGTTGGAGAACTTGTGTACCGAACCAACGCAGCATGAGAATGCTACATGGATCGTTATATGAGTGTCATAAGTGATTTTCATAATGATCATGGTATATGTAGTCCTTTGAGCTAAGGTCATCAAGGTTCCCTACATGTGAGTCACACACTTCGAAACTTCCTTTTCATTGGTCATAACTGAGTGAACATTAAGGTGGTCATTAGGCATGCCACATATAATGCAGTGAGTTTTGTATGATCAAGATGAGATTTGTCCCTCCTATGTCACGGGAGTGATATCTTCGGGCCCCTTCATAAAGTGAGACTAAGAAAATGCATGCCACGCTCGGATGAGTTGATATATGATATCAATGTCATTAGTTTAAGTTAGTCTAGTCGGTAATCAAGAAATCAAAGAATAGGCTATACGAGAGTGACACTTTCCATGTCTTGTGCTTAGTCTGGATATCTTGGACAAAAGGACAATGGCATATATGGATAATGATCATAAAAGTTTAGTCAAATCACCGACAATCTTGTCACTTAGGTAGCAATGATGTGTTGCTAGACACCAATCATTGTTTATGATCATACATGTGATTTATGATCATTGCCAATGTGGTAAGAGCCTATTGGGTCACATACATAAAACCTATTTGGATTATTTGAGTGCATGGGCAAATTTATTTGGGTTACGGTTTCATGATAATTTTATATTAATAATTGGCCAAAACGTTGAGCCATTATTAAGCTGGAAATTAAACCTAATTGTACTAGGGCTTTGAAACCCATTAGGCTTGGAAGTTAAGTCTCACTGTAAATACATCATATAGTGAGAAATTCATAGCTCTTGCCCTAGCCTCATTAAGGACAAAATCAGAAGAGTTTTGAAAGTTCCAGCCGTACCCTTCTCTTGCCATTCCTTGGAGGACGCAAGCTAACACTATGGGCGTAAGAGCAACGCATTTACCGGGACATGGTGGAGGCATGGTGAACCCGGAAGGCTCGTGTGGATACCGTATAGAGCTTGAATACATCAACTATTTAGCTTTTGTGATTTGACTCAACAGTTGGGTGAAAGATCTCCACCAAACTAGCTATAAAATTTTGAACAACCGATTTACCCCATTTCACTTGGATCCTGGAGGGTCTCGGTTATATTCCGCTGCACTTGCTTGGCTCCAGAAACCCTATAGTTGTATCAGAGCTACTTGTGAAACCCTAAATGGGGGTTGAATGTTGAACCGTATGACATGTTCTGTGTTCTAATGTTTTGATCATGATTAATTAGATTGATTCATGATCAATGAAATCGGAACTTGTAATGTATATATGGGATATATAAAGAAACGACACAAATTGGTTAATAAGATTAACCCTAGATTGACTGGTATGAAATACCTGCACGAATTAGGATTCTTGCAATAGTTTCAAAACCCTAGCATGGATTGAATTGAGGCTGTTTGGGCATTGAGAGTAGAGTACTTTTGGTGGCTCAAATGGAGGTGGTTTCGGGTGCTTAGTTGCTCAAAAATAGAAGATCTCGGGCAACATAATTGTAAGACACTGACCGGCCAGTGGGACTGCCGTATGCAAAGCACCACATTAATAAAAACTGGTTAATCAACACACATTAATTGGCATGCTATTTCGTTGGATGAGATTTGACATGATATGCTTATTGGTGTTTGAAGCATGGTGCATGGTTATAGCCTTGTTGGTTATACTTGTAAATATAGCCCGCGAGTCGTGCCTTATTCTTCTTATTTTCATTGTACATTCTCTTCTCACCTTACCCCCCTTAAATGTAACCCGAGGTTTCTGTTATTGATTTAATTGTACAATATGGGATTGTCCAAGGTGGTGTGTCCAAGGAGGAAACAACAAAACAGCAACCAAGCAAGGAGGAGAAGGAGCTTGTGAAGACCCTTTCCTTTTCTTGGGCTTTTATGATATTCTCATTGGCTTAAGAATATCGCATAGTTTGGGCTATAACCATGTCACATTTACTTTTTTGTTAGCATGAGATGTATGTTTTATGTTTGTATGTGATGCCTGTATAAGACAACTGGAGATAATAATTGGTGAGATCAAAAGGAAAAATCCATCAAACAAAATATTAAGTCATTAAATCTGATGCCATTCAAATGTTGGCACTCATAAAGACTTTTACCAACATTGGGTGGATTTGCCAAAGCAAAGCACCTATGTTCATCTTGGTAAGGCGTTACCCACACCGGGGTAGTCCAGCTATGGTGCCAAAACTGTACATTTAAACTCCTAGGTTTGGTGTGTCCTGTAGGTCATCAGAACAACACCCCTAGTGTACATACTCAAGTAGCCCTCTTGAGCACTATGTAAATACATGCATACTAGTCTAACCATAACACACATATTTACATTTCTGCACACTATGGCAGCTAAGAAGGAAAGCACTTGCACAAGTCTTAGTTTTGGATTCCACACATTAGGCAATCTTGTTAAGTTCTAGTGACCAATTACTGCACCTGTACCTTCCACTAATGAACTGCATCATTCTAGCCACATACCCCACTATTTTATTTGCTTCCATTATCAAGTAGAGAGTTATTGAAAACCAAGTAATTTTTTTTTACATGAATAGCCCATCTATGGACCAAGTTATGGATTTTTTAAGTTGGTAACAAAATTCTAACCAAATGAACAGTAACTCAGCCAACTTTGTAATGTCATATCTTTGGTTACAGGGATCTAAATCCATAAATTCCAAATTCCAGTTAACCCTCTAGATGTCCTCTAGGTTTGGTCAAACTTTCATAACAAGATTCAATCTACACAGGGAGACACTAAAATTTAGGTCCAGAGTCAAAATTCTGGCAACTTTTGGACCATTTTGCCCATACAAATTTTCCAAACCATGCAAACACTTCATTCACAAGGGGAAAGCCCTCCAAGGCTATCCCATATATGTCCATTACACATAGGAATTGCATTCCCTTTCTTTTAACAACTTTATGTAGTCAAAACAGAATTTACAAGTAAGAAGCCCATCATTCACACTTAGGCAGCTTTGCACCACATCACTTACATAGACAAAACATTACTCAAATGTTCACATACTTGTCTCATTTTACATACACTACATGTACATGCATACATGCACTACAATATGGTCTTAACTCAGCTAAATACGCACCCTAGGTTATAGGATATACTGAGACACAATGGACTCCAAAAACAGGATGCTGGACAGCTGCTGCACAAAACAATAAGTACAACCGTTAAAAATACCAAATGTGCTCCTAAAATCACCAAACTTTCCAGATCATAACTAGACATATGGAAGTTCATGTAATTGAAATTTCAGATTAAAAATCAAACCAAAAGGGTTAGTTTGAAGGTGATCTTTCAGCTGGACCTGAAATGACAGAATTGAGGGGAGTAAGTTTCATTGAGAAACTTAGTAAGGGTAGCACTTGGATGTTAGTGTTGTACCCAAAAATCCAATCATGAGATGATTGTATTTTTTTCACATTGAGTCATGATATTTTATTAAGGCATTAATCCAGCAATTATGTTCGTTGTTTTGTTTCTGCGTAACGTAATAACCATATTTGTTTTTAGTGTTGTGCCCAAAAAGCCAATCATGAGATGATTGTATTTTTGCACATTGAGTCATCATATTTTATTGAGGCATTAATCTAACAATTATGTTTTTTGTTTTGTTTCTACGTAAATTAACAAACATAATCGTAACCTTAAAATAATGATATTCTTAAACGTCCCTGGTCTAGTATTATTGTGGAGCGGGTTGCAAGAATACATAATGACTAGCATATGTGGAGACTAATATGAGATATGTAGTCTACATATGGGTACAAGTTGGAGAACTTGTGTACTGGACCGACCCACCATGAGAACACTACATGGATCGTTATATGAGTGTCATAAGTGATTCTCATAGTGATCATAGTATATGTAGTCCTTCGACCTAAGATCATCAAGGTTCCCTACATGTGAGTCACATACTTTGATACTTTCCTTTGTTGCTCATAATTGAGTGAACATGAAGGAGGTCATTGGGTATGTCACATATCATGCGGAAGGATTTGTATGATCAAAATGGGATTTGTCCCTCCGATGTAATGGGAGTGATATCTTCAAGCCCCTTGATAGAGTGAGACTTAGAAAATGCATGGCCATGCTCGGATGAGTTGATATACGATATCAATGTCATCAGCTTAAGTTAGTTTACTCGGTAATCAAGAAACCAAAGATTGGGCTATACGAGAGTGACACATTCCATGTCTCGTGCTTAGTCTTGATATCTTGGACAAAGGGACAATGACATATATCAAATGATGATCATAAAGGTTTAGTCGAATCATCGACAATCTTGTCACTTGGGTAGTAATGATGTGTTGCTAGATACCGCTCATTGCTTATGATCATAAATGTGATTTATGATCATTGCCAACATGGCAAGAGCCTATTGGGTCACACACATAGAGCTATTTGGATCATTAGAGTGCATGGGCTAATTATTTGGGTTATGGTTTCACTTTAATTTCGTATTAATAATGGGCCAAAGAGTTGAACCATTATTAAGCCCGAAATTAAATCCTAATTGGATTAGGGCTTTGAAACCCATTAGGCCTGGAAGTTGAGTCTCACTATAAATACAACTTTTAAGTGAGAAATTCGCAGGTCTCCTTGCCCTAGCCTCCAAAAAGGACAGCCACACTCTTCTCTTGCAATTCCTTGGAGGACGCAAGCTAGCACTGCGAGCGCAAGAGAAACGCATCTGCCGGGACGCGGTGGAAACGTGGTGATCCCAAGAGGCTCGTGTGGATACCATAGAGAGCCTGAACACGTCAACTGTTCAGGTTTTGTGATTCAACTCTACAGTTGAGTGAGAGATCTCAACCGAAAATTAGGTATGAAAATTTTCGAACACCCGGTTTACCCCGTTTCACTTGGATCCTGGAGGGTTTTGGTTAAATTCTGCTGCGCTGTTTGGCTCCCGAAACCCATCAATTGTAACCCTAGAATAATGGTATTCTTAAATGTCCCTAGTCTAGTATTATTGTGGAGCGGGTTGCAATAATACATAACGACTAGCATATGTGGAGACTAATATGAGATATGTAGTCTACATGTGGGTACAAGTTGGAGAAGTTGTGTACTGGACCGACCCACCAAGAGAACACTTCATGGATCGTTATATGAGTGTCATAAGTGATTCTCATAGTGATTATGGTTATGTAGTCCTTCGACCTAAGTTCATCAAAGTTCTCTACATGTGAGTCACATACTTTGATACTTTCTTTTGTTGCTCGTAACTAAGTGAACTTGAAAGAGGTCATTGGGTATGTCACATATCACATGGGGGAATTTGTATGATCAAGATGGGATTTCTCCCTCATATGTAACGGGAGTGATATCTTCGGGCCCCTTGATAGAGTGAGACTTAGAAAATGCATGGCCATGCTTAGATGAGTTGATATATGATATCAATGTCATCAGCTTAAGTTAGTCTACTCGGTAATCAAGAAACCAAAGATTGGGCTATACGAGAATGACACATTCCATGACTCGTGCTTAGTCTTGATATCTTGGACAAAGGGACAATGGCATATATCTGTGATGATCATAAAGGTTTAGTCGAATCACCGATAATCTTGTCACTTGGGTAGCAATGATGTGTTGCTAGACACCGCTCATTGCTTATGATCATAAATGTGATTTATGATCATTGCCAACGTGGTAAGAGCCTATTGGGTCGCACACATAGAGCTATTTGGATCATTAGAGTGCATGGGCTAATTAGTTGGGTTATGGTTTCACTTTAATTTTGTATTAATGATGGGCCCAATAGTTGAACCATTATTAAGCCCAAAATTAAAACCTAATTGGATTAGGGCTTTGAAACCCATTAGGCCTGGAAGTTGAGTCTCACTATAAATACAAATTTTAGTGAGAAATTCGTAGGTCTCCATGCCCTAGCTTCCCAAAAAGGACAGCCACACTCTTCTCTTGCAATTCCTTGGAGGACGCAAGCTAGCACTGTGAGCGCAAAGGAAACGCATCTGCCGGGATGTGGTGGAAGCGTGGTGATCCCGAGAGGCTCATGTGGATACCATAGAAAGCTTGAACACGTCAACTATTCAAGTTTTGTGATTCGACTCTATAGTTGAGTGAGAGATCTCAACTGAAAATTCGGTATGAAAATTTTTGAAAACCCGGTTTACCCCGTTTCACTTGGATCCTGGAGGATTTCGGTTAAATTCCGCTGTGCTGTTCGGCTCCCAAAACCCATCATTGGATTCAATAGACAATGTAACCATCATTAAAACCTGCATCCAAAGACACTAAAACACGAAAACCACAATGCATATATACAAGATATAGCAACCAAATGCAGTAGCCAAACACAAACAACTGCCACATGAAATGTGGCAGCAACATATACCATAGGTTAGTCCATAAAACACATAATAAACATAACCAAATCACTATGGCAGCCCTCCTCAAGCTAATGCTTGGTCTTAGGAGAAATTTAATACTAGTTAGTACTAACGTTTGGGCTCTAGAAACCCAATAATTCACTGCCATCATTGTGCACTTCACACTAGGTCACAAAACCTTCAATAAGTGCACTCCCCTCACTAAGCTTGGTTCATCAAGCTCATGGCTCTCTTCCAAGCTTAGCCCTAGCTCCATGGTTGCTTGAAAATATAGAAAACAACCCATGAGAGCAAGAGAACCCTTACCAAAGTGGGTAGGCCAAAAATCAAGCTTGATCCTTGAAGTATGCAAGAAATAGCTCTAGTTTGCTTCCAATTGCTTCCTTTTGCCTTCAATTTCAATCAATTGCAAGTTTAAAGGTGTGGTGGATATGGAGGAAGTATGGCTGTGTTCTTGGGCTGGGGGAGGACGAAAGTGAGAGAGGGATAAGTGATTTGGCCACTTAAATGGCCTTAAATGAGCTTAAGGGCACCAAAACACACTAAACAAGCTTAACTGTTAGGACCATCCCTTAGGACTTGGCCCAGGCCAAGAATATATGGGAAAATATGAGGGACTTGATAAAAAGGTCATGGAATACATTTTCATTTGGGTGAAGAATATTCACTCGAGTGAAGTACACATACATTTGGGTGAAATATCTTCATTCAGGTAAAACGCACATTCATTCGGATGAACTTTGATCATTCGGGTGAAACGTTGCACATGGAGAACGTTTATGTTGCTAACGGTGTGAAGTAACGTTAAGGACTAAATTGTACCATATATGAGTGCTATTAGTGAAACAATGAGGCATTTAAGGGTTAATGGCGCCATGCAAATTAGTGCAAGGCAAAGTGGAGCATTAAGGCCGAATTGTGGGACATGTGGCGTTTAACTGAAAATTGCATGCTTCCACTTAAAACTTGATACTCATTACCCTTTAGTCTTGGTTTAACCGAGTTTGGCGTGTTCTTGAGAGCTCAAACACGTTGCTGCCGAGTTCATGTCGAAATGTTGATGAATTGAAGATTGGATGTAAAATCAAGATTCGATTCCTCAATTTCGTGGCAGGCGACCTTGAGTTTCAAGTTTGGAGCTTGAAATTGGAGAAACAAGGTTTGGCTGAGAGCGTTCAAGCTCAAATTAGAGGTATAGCTTCATAAACTCACTTGTTTTCTTGGTAAATCTCCATGATCAAGTGACTATGATAGCTAATTGAACGCCTTGTTGTGCTAGGCAATCTTAATTTAGAAGTTAATCTTGGCCTTAGATACTCAAGCTCAAGCGCTTGAATTTGAGGTAGGGTTTCACGTTTTCTTGAATTCTTGGTATTTTTTCCATGATCAAGTAATAATGGCAGCTAAGTGATGGTTATATATTGCTATATGATCTTAGTTTGCTAGATGGGCATATTGAGGAGACTCAGTTTTCTGTTAATTGGCTAGCTAGTCAAGGTTTAATGGCAAGCACGTAAAGTTCTTAGTAAGTTAGGCCAACTTACTAGTGAACTTGGAGCTCTAGTGAATTGGAGGGGAATCGGAAGGCTTGAAGTGCAAGGATTTTATGTTGTGCTTGCTAGTGGATTTCAACTGAGTGATTATTTTATTCGAGTGAAATATTTTCATCCGAGTGAATAATTCATTCGAGTGAATATTCAACTGAATGAACATTGTGTGTGTGTGCGTGAGTTGTGTGCTTGTTTGATTTGTTTGTGCATGCTAACCCAATGTAGATAGTGTTTAAGCTTATATATATGTCTCGGTTAATATTGAAACATGTATTATATGCCTTGTATCTTGGTGTTTTCATGTCTTTCTTGCAGGACAGGCAAGCTTGAGGAGGTTAAGTCTTGGACTTAACTAAATAGACCTTATATGGTCGTTTGTGAATCCCTACTGAGTTTAATACTCATGCCCATATATTTTTTGTTTCAGGAAAGGATATACAGCTTGAGTAGTTTGCTTGAGTTGCTAGTTTGTGTGCTAGGTAGTACACTTATTGCTCAAGGTATGTGCCAACTCAATCTTGGCTTGATTACTTGCATTACAAGTCTTATGGATTAAGGCCGAAACTTATATTCTAAGTTTTGCAGGCTTGTGTAGTTTGTGGGACACATCTAGGTGCAGGATGGATGTGTGGACTATGGCTCTGATTGTAGTGTTCACTTTCATGACCACGAACATGGTCATTGGGTTGGTGCTTCCGTGTGTGCTGCTGTATTGCACACTTAGGCATCTTCTTGGGGACTTGGGAAAGTTAGCTTGTAAAACTTAACCTTGGCTATTTTGGACTTGTAGCATCCTTGGTATGTTTTCGAGCTAGTGATGCTTGTACTTAGGCTATTTTGTGTATATATGTAGCCTTGATTGTACATGGTTTTGTATGTACATATGTTGGATGCTTGTGTGCCAAGTTATGTTAAGTTTATGAGCTTATGGTTATGTTTCATGTAAGAAATCTCTTGAGATACTTTGATTGGCCGAATATACATGTGCATGGAAATCTTGATTTTCAAAACTACAAAGATGTGGGCTTCTGGGTTGTCATTCATGAAAGTAGTACACTTGATGAGCGCACATCCTAGACACTTAACAGGTTAAGTGTATGCCTTGCTTGTATTGCAAGTTTTTGATTTACAGCCTTGCCTTGTGCTGCAAGTTAGTGGTTGGGCCTTACTTAAGCTGCAGGTAATTGTTCTAAATAACTCTTAAGCCTCCTAGGGCACCTCCCAGCTCTCAGCTTAAGAAAATAAGACTTAAACTACCTAACTAACAATAGCCAAAACAATAGATAGTTAATAACACCTGAACCTAACAGTATCCAAATAACTCTTGGGTAGAATTGGTGAGTGGCACTAAGAGTGCATAGGCTGGGGCCTGTGTGGGGTGTGACATTAACCTTGCTTTATGTCATTTTCTTTCTCACTAATTATGGTTTCTTTGTCTTCAACTCATTGGTACACATGTGCCAAACATTTTTGACTAATTATCAAGTCTTGGCTGCCTCCCCCATGGTGGGATAACCCCACAATTCCGCCCTTAGACTTAAGTCAAAAGCTTAAACACCTTAAGGTTTACACTAGGACATTTAGGTCCTTGTTGCCTTTAGTGTTTCCTTTGTCCAAACTTGTCTTCCAAGAGTAATTTGGTCCTCCAATAGCACTTTCATACCATTTATATCCTTCGCATAACTCTCCAAGTCTCTTTCTTGAGAGTTTTGCAATTGAGTACTTGAATTTCCAAAACCTTACAAAAAAGTCCATAGGTTGCTTGACAAACAAGCAATCCTTTAGGCTTTTCTTCGAGGCCAAGTTATCAACTTGGAACACTTTTAAGGAGGTGTTGATCATGCCTTTTACCCCTCACACTTCAATCACTTTGGTGAGAATTACACAATATAATGGTTTTTAGCCATTATGATACACTTGTAATTCTCCCATTTTGTGAGGTGCTAACAATCCTCCCCCCCTTAAAAGTTTTGGTCCTCCAAAATAGCCTTTAGCTTTGGGTATTCTTCAGGGTACTTTTCCATAAGGTTTTTTTTCAGTTTCCTAGGTTGATTCTCTTTCAAAATGGTGTGACCACTGAACTTTAACCATGGTAATATGTTTGTTTCTTAACCTTCTGGTATCTTTGGCTAAGATAGCTATAGGTTTCTCTTCATATGCCAAGTTAGGTTCCAACTATATGTCTTCCACTACAATAGCATGCTTTGTGTCCAATAGACACTTCTTAAGCATACTGATGTCAAAAACGTTATGAACACTTGACATGCTTGGCGGTAGAGCGACCCTGTATGCTACCTTGTCAACTTTGTCCAATATCTCATAAGGACCGATGTATCTTGGAGCTAACTTGGTTCTTTTGCCAAATCTGACAATGCCTTTGGTTGGTGCAACTTTTAGCCAAACATTGTCACCAACCACAAATTCCAAGTTTCTCCTTCTTTTGTTGACATAGGTTGTGGTTCTTTGGCATATACATTTGGTCCTTGAAGTACAGTAATCCTTGCTTATAGGCAAAGGATTGATACAAGGAACTTTTTTCTGCTCCTGAAATCCTTTACAGTCTTTGGTCTTTCCCATTCTTACACTGCCTTAACCTTTTCAGGGTCTGCCTTAAGGCTCTGTGCATCTATGATGTGTCCTAGGAAAGACACTTCCTTTATCTAGAATTTACACTTGGATAACTTGGCATAAAGCTGATGTTGCAACAGAGTCTTTAAGAGAAACTTCAAATGATATTCATGTTCATTTTCATCCTTGGAATACATTAGGATGTCATCAATGAACACAACCACAAATTTATCTAAATGTGGTATGAACACCCTATTCATCAGGTCCATGAAAGCAGCTAGGGCATTAGTCAAACCAAATGGCATGACTATGTACTCATAATGCCCATATTTGGTCTTGAATGCAGTCTTAGGATGTCCTCTTCCTTTTCTCTCAACTGGAAGTATCCAGATCTCAAATATATCTTAGAGAAGATTTTAGCTCCCTTGAGTTGATCAAACAGATCCTCAATCCTAGGGAGTGGATACTTGTTCTTGATAGTCACTGCATTAAGCTTTCTGTAGTCAATGCATGGTCTCAACGATCCATCCTTCTTCTTCACAAAGAGAACATGAGCTCCCCATGGTGAAACACTTGGCCTTATGAACCCTTTCTTAAGAAGTTCATCAAGTTGTTTCTTGAGCTCATTCATCTCTGTGATTGACATTCTGTAAGGAGGTATGGATATTGGACTAGCTCCTAGTTGCAAGTTGATCTCAAACTCAGTTTCCCTTAGTGGAGGAATACCTGGCAGGTCTTTAGGAAAGACTTGTCGAAAGTCTCTCACTATAGGTATTTTATCTACTTCTTCTTCACAGTGTAATTAATTCAATGCATAACAATAATCATGCTCAGAAATCACAAGTATCTCATCTAGTACTTCTAGCTCCATGCCATGCATTTCATACACTAATTCCTTAGAATTCACTAATGCATGCACTTCACCATAAGGCAATGTGATTTCCCTCTTAGTGCTCCTCCTTGCTCTGATGTCTCTGGCCTCTCCACTTGAAAGACTCTGCCAGGTCTCTGCATTGAAGGCCGAGGCACTGGAGGAACTGGCCTCTACTGTCCCTCCCTTGGTGCTCCGCCTCTAGGTCCTGCCCCAATCGGCCTTACTGGACCTTGGTCCTTTGGCCTCCTTTGAGCCTGTGGGCAGTCTTCGATCCAATGATCCATGGATCCACATCTTAGACACGCTTGGGTATCAAAGTAGCAAGGTTTCTTTCCATGAAACCTCCTACACTTAGGGCACCTTAGGTTAGGAAACTTCCCCTTAACCTTGCCCTCACCACCAAAATGGGAACTCTTGGCAATTACTTTGCCATGTGGTGGCTTCTTTTGCTTGTCTCCTGCCTGACTACTTTCCCTAGGTCCACTGGGAAAGTACTTAGTCTCATACTCCTCTTGCTCTACTAATAGAGCTTTCTACACTACTTTATACTATGTAACTGCTCCAAAAGGTCTAACAACCTTTCTAATGTTTGACTTTAGGCCTCTGACAAATCTTTTGGCCTTCAATTCCTCTAATCCATGATACTGAGGAGCATACCACAGCAACTGATTGAATTTGTGCTCATACTCTAGGACACTGAGGTTGTCTTGCCTTAAAGCATCAGATTCAGCTTGCTTTATATCCTTAATAGCATCACTGATGTACTATTCCTGGAACAGCTATGTGAACTCTGGTCAGCTCATTTCAATATCTCTTCCTGGCCTTCTGCCCTTCTGGAAAGCATACCTATCTCTGGCGTTTCTCCACCACATCTCTGCACTGCCTACCAGATTATAGGTAGCTAGTGACACTCTCTTGGTGGAGTTGAGTGGCATCCTCTCAAATATTTTTTCAATGAAGATTAACCACTCCTCAGCTCTCTCTGGCCGAGCTCTTCCATCAAACTGTGGAGGTCTTAGGCCTTGGAACCTCTCCAACAGTCTGACCTCATCTAGGCCTTCTAGATCCTCTGATCTATGTCTCCTGGATCTGTGAGAGTCCTCTGTATGGTGATGCTCTCTATGATCTCTCTGCCTTCTCCTGGATCTTCTCTCACAGCCTTTCTCAATCTCATTCCTAGTGGAAGAATGGTCATAGATTGAGGGATTGGTCCTAGACACCTGACCAATCTCAGATCTTACTCTTTTGCCTCTTGGATTTCTCCTATTCTCATCTTCCACCTCAACGGTCTCATCATTTGTGTCTTCTAAGATTCCAGAAGGAACATATTCAGATGTGTTCCTAGTATCCTCTTCTGGTTGTTGCTGTGCATCCCGAACTGGTTCTGCTGGAGCTACTTGGACTCACTGCTGTTGTCCTTGAATCAGCCTCATTAAGTTTTCGCTGATTAAAGCGAAGTTCCTTTGAAGCTCTACCCAAACCTGAGGCACTTTAGGGTTTGGTACCCCCTGTTGACCCTGATTCCCTCTATTATGTTCATTTCTTTGTTGCCCAGAATGAGTAGGAGGCCTTCGGGGTGGTTCCCCTCTCCATGTGGCAACCATGTTTATTTCTAGCATTCATGATTCATCATAGAGCACATATAAAGATCATAGGTATTTTAATGGTACTTAACACTACCAGCTGACCAAACAGAGTTCACGTATGTAGATGCATGCTATGCAACTATATGCTATGTACATGTATAAACCATGCTCTGATACCAACTTCTGTTACCCACACCGGGGTAGTCCAGTTATGGTGCCAAAATTGTGCATTTAAACTCTCAGGTTTGGTGTGTCCTGTAGGTCATCAAAACAACACCCCTAGTGTACATACTCAAGGGACCCTCTTGAGCACTATGTAAATACATGCATACTGGTCTAACCATAACACACATATTTACATTTCTGCACACTATGGCAGCTAAGAAGGAGAGCACTAGCACAAGTCTTAGTTTTGGCTTCCACACATTACGCATTCTTGTTAAGTTCTAGTGACCAGTTATTGCACCGTAACTTCTACTAATAAATTCTATCATTCTAGCCACATACCCCCTATTTTCTTTGCTCCATTATCAAGTAGAGAGTTGGAGCATACCAAGGACTTTTTTTTTACATCAATAGCCCACCTACGGACCAAGTTATGGATTTTCTAAGTTGGTTACAAAATTCTGACCAAATAAACAGTAACTCAGCCAACATTGTAATGTCATATCTATGGCTACAGGGATCTAAATCCATAAATTCCAAAGTCCAGTTAACCCTCTAGATGTCCTCTAGGTTTTGTCAAAATTTCATACCAACATTCATTCTACACAGGGAGACATTAAACTTTAGGTCCAGAGTCGAAATTCTGGCAACTTTTGGACCATTTTGCCCATACAATTTTTCTAAACCATGCAAACACTTCATTCACAAGGGGAAAGCCCTCCAAGGCTATCTCATATATGTCCATTACACATAGGAATTATATTCCATTTCTTTTAACAACTTTATGTGGTCAAAACAGAATTTACAAGTAAGCAGCACATCATTCACACGTACACAGCTTTGCACCACATCACTTACATAGCCAAAACATTACTCAAATGTTCACATACTTGTCTCATTTTCCATACAATACATGTACATGCATACATGCACTACAATATGGTCTTAACTCAGCTAAATACTCACCCTAGGTTACAGGAGGTCCTGAGACACAATGGACTCCAAAAACAGGATGCTGGACAGCTGCTGCACAACACAATAAGTACCACCATTAAAATACCAAATGTGCTCCTAAAATCACCAAAATTTCCAGATCATAAATAGACATATGGAAGTTCATGTACCTGAAATTTCAGATTAAAACTCAAACCAAAAAGGTTAGTTCGAAAATGATCTTTCAGCTGGACCTGAAATGACAGAATTGAGGGGAGTAAGTTTCTTTGAAAAAATTAGTAAGGGTAGCACTTTGATTCAATAGGCAATATAACCATCATTAAAACCTGAATCCAAAGACACTAAAACAAAAAAACCACAATGCATATATACAAGATATAGGAACCAAATGCAGAAGCCAAACACAAACAACAAACACGTGAAATGTGGCAGCAACAATACTAACTCTTTCCATAAAACACATAATAAACATAACCAAATCACTATGGCAGCCCTCCTCAAGCTAATGCTTGGTCTTAAGAGGATTTCAACAGTAGTTAGTACTAACTTTTGGGCTCTAGAAACCCAGAAATTCGCTGCCATCATTGTGCACTTCACACTAGGCCACAAAACCTTCAATAAGTTCACTCCCTTCACTAAGCTTGGTTCATCAAGCTCATGGCTCTCTTCCAAGCTTAGCCCTAGCTCCATGGTTGCTTGAAAATACAGAAAACAACTCATGAGAGCAAGAGAACCCTTACCAAAGTGGGTAGGCCGAAACTCAAGCTTGATCCTTGAAGTATGCAAGAAATAGCTCTAGTTTGTTTCCAATTGCTTCCTTTTGCCTTCAATTTCAATCAATTGCAAGTTTGAAGGTGTGGTGGCTATGGAGGAAGTATGCAAATTTTTCGCATAAGTCAAGCTTCTGTTGTTCTCCGCATAAGTATTGGAATTCATTCAATTTAGTTAATTTGTATTTTAGAAGGCAATGCGCCTCTATTTTATTTTGAATGTAAAGCAAGTGCAGACGGCTAAATTTTATGTTGAATTTGGGATAGATGTTATGCAAGTTTTTGTAATAGAGGTAGCAAATTTTTTGCGTAAGTCAAATTAGATAAATAATTAGTTTATATATTTTGAGGGTGTTGCCTTTTGGGTCCTTTAAGGCCAATAATAGTGTTATTTTGGCAGTAAATATATGAAGGAATGCTACGGTTATTCATTATGGCAATGTAATTTGAAGAAAGGGAAGTATGATTTTATGAAATTATTATGGAATTTGGTTTATTGGATGGGAAGTTTGAATATTGGTTTTACGTTTTCATGCTGATTTTATTTTATGTGTACATTGGGTTAAGTCTAAAATGATATCCATAACATGTGCGTCTGTTCTGGAACTTTTTTTGAAGCTGGAACATAATTTCTGTTACCTAATTTTTTATCTGCATATTCTTACAGTAAAGGCACTTCAATATATGTAATGATGGATTTCACTTTTTTTTCTGGAAAGAGGTTGTATCTTTGTTCTTCACGAGGATAATAGTATTGTTTGTTAAGTAGTGTCTATATATTTTAGGTAATGAGAAGATTATTAGTTGTTTGGGATATTTATTTGAGTAGATGAAGGTTCTTTTTTGCATTATTTGATCATAATCTGGTTCAAGGAGAGGAAATTTGACAATTTGGTGATAAATTTGGTTCAATGATAAGGAAGTATGATGTGGCATTTGTGTATCTTGTAGAGTTTTTGTTCCCATCAGGTGCTTGGGCAATAAGTTTGAGAACATATAAGGGGGAAGTTTCTGTATTTAGAGGAGATGTTAAGGCCAAAATATTAGTTTCTTTATCTATGTTTATATTTAAATATTTTAATAGATTATTATAGTATGTGGAACTGCGTGGTTAGTAATTCTTTTGAGAAAATAGTCTAATTCTGTAATGTGTTTAACATCAGTTTGAAAGGAATTTGTGATCCTGTGTTATTGTTGATCTTAAAGCAAGAATTGACAGGAAGGATTTAAGTGTTTTTTAGTTTGTTTGTATTTCTAAATGTATGTAGTAACAGAAAAGGAAGCATTTTTAATATATGTACGTATGTAAATAAAAAATCTTGTTTCATTGATAGGCATGATTGATAGTACGAAGGGATAGTACATTAGGGAGATCTGGGTTTTATTTCCTTGTGAACATCAAAGAAGGCTATTGAGGGGAAGATTGCCTGGTAAATTAGGTAGCCGTTTCGAGTTTCTTTGGCTTTTGATGCTCGAGTGCAAGATTTTCTTCAAATAGCTTAATACATTTATGTGTGAGATCATCATTTGCTTTACATGGTGTAGTGTTTTCATCATGCAGGAAGGTCAGCTTAGTTTGCAGCTATAGCGTTATTTGTTTTAGTGATTGCTCAATATTTTTCTACTGCCCTCGTAGCTGATAAAATTAAAGAAGCTAGAGAGTCTGCACTTTTGGGCAAAGTTCTCTCTAGAGTTCTTTCTCATTGTATGGAAGATCTTTGACTGTGAGCTCCAATATGTTCATCAGTACATGTATGGCATTTGTTGCTGCTTTTTCTTCTGCATCTTCATAGCTATTAGTGGAGTAACCTTGTGATGTAAATGGCACTCTAGGTGTCATCGTGTCTACGACATCAACGTGGACGGAAACTCCATACAGTAGACATGATGCTGGATAGGCCTATATGTTGGTGTTGGATAGCCTAGTTTGTCAACTAAATGTGCCAAAAGTACTTTCCCGGATAGACAAATATACTCTTTTTTTTCCTTATACGATTATAACCATCAATCAAATGAAATAAGTGATTAGTAAAATGAAATGTTTAGATACAATAGTAGAGATGAATTTAGAGCAAAATATTAAATTGAGAATGGTAGTCATATTTGTGAGTTATATAAGCGATAGTTATTTGGACAGAGAAAATGAAAGATTTATTGTGCTTATCAAAGCCAACTTAAACTTTATTATTATTTTAATAAAGTTGTATGATTCTTTTTTATGTCTTGCTATGATAACCCATAGAACTATATTATATATGGATTAATGGATGATGGAGATCATGTCACATGAGACTTGATTTATCTTTATAGTTCTTTAAAAGGTGTTCACAATCTATAAGTAGATACATGGGTTAATTACTCATAAAATATTATACATATGACATTACTATATGAGATAGAGTGATTTGTCTCAATCACTGGAATATTGATTCCTAACATTTATGTGAATATTTATGGAGATAAATATTTGAACAAGACCAAATTGATTACTCTTAGACCTTCAACTGTTGAGAAAGAGTAAATATTATTTGTTCCGTAGACTTGAGAATAATATAAATTTAAATGTATACATTATGTGATTTTGATATGTCAACCAATGATGCCTAATATAGGATATACTTGGGCATATTGCATTACATAAATGTTAACATGTTAAGTTCATGATTATTCAATATGATTATTCAAAATGTTAACATGTTAACATTCACAACTTCTTTGGAATGAAATGGAAACATTCACAACATATTTAGAATGAAGTGGATGTAGGGTTTCAGGAGCCAAGCAAGTGCAGCGGAATATAACTGAAACCCTCTAAGATCCAAGCGAAACGAGGTATATCAGGTGCTCAAAATTTTATACATAGTTTGGTTGTGATATTTCACCTAATTATTGAGTAGAATCACAAAACTGGAACAGTTGACTTATTCAAGCTCTCTACAGTATCCACATGAGCCTCTCGGAATCACCACGCCTCCACCACATCTCGGTAGCTGCATCCCTCTTACGCCCATAGTGCTAGCTTGTGTCTTCCAAGGAATTGCAAGAGAAGAATGCAGTTGGAACTTTTAGAACTCTTTTGATTTCATCCTTAGGGAGGCTAGGGCAAGAGTTGCAAATTTCTCATTATATGATGTATTTATAGTGAGACTCAACTTCCAAGCCTAATGGATTTCAAAGCCTTAATCCAATTAAGTTTAATTTCGGGCTTAATAATGGCTCAAATTTTAGGCCAATTATTAATACAAAATTATCATGAAATCATAACCCAAATAAATTAGCCCATGCACTCAAATAATCCAAATAGGCTTTATGTGTTCGACCTAATAGGCTCTTACCACGTTCGCAATGATCATAAATCACATTTATGATCATAAACAGTGAGCGGTATCTAGTAACATATCATTGCTACCCAAGTGACAAGATTGTCGGTGATTGGACTAAACCTTTATGATCATTATCCGTATATGACATTGTCTCTTTGTCCAAGATATCAAGACTAAGCACGAGACATGGAATGTGTCACTCCTGTACAGCCCAATATATGGTTTCTTGATTACTGAGTAGAATAACTTAAACTAATGACATTGATATCATATATCAACTCATCTGAGCATGGTCATGCAATTTCTTAGTCTCACTCTATCAAGGGTTCTGCAGATATCACTCCCGTTACATAAGGGGGACAAATCCCATCTTGATCATACAAAACCTTCCGCATGATATGTGACATACCCAATGACCACCATAATGTCCACTTAGTTACAAGCAATCAAAAAAAGGTATCAAAGTATGTGACTCACATGTTAGGAACCTTGACGACCTTAGGTCAAAGGACTACACATACCATGATCACTATGAGAATCACTTATGACACTCTTATAACGATCCATGTATCATTCTCATGGTGGGTTAGTCCAGTACACAAGTTCTCCAACTTGTACCCATATGTATAGTACATATCTCATATTAGTCTCTACATATGCTAGTCATTATGTATTATTGTAACCTACTCCACAATAGCACTAGACCAGGGACATTTAGGAATATCATTATTCAAGGGTTATAATTTTGTTTGTTACGTTACACAGAAATAGAACAACAAACATAATTACTGGATTAATGCCTTAATAAAATATCATGAATCAATGTGCAAAATACAATCATCTCATGATTGGCTTTTGGGCACAACACTAACAGGCAAGTAGGGTGAAGTGTAATTTAAAAATATTATTATTCTAGTCGTTATGTATTATTGTAACCCACTTCACAATAATACCAGACCAGGCACATTTAAGAATACTATTATTCTAGGGTTGTAATTATGTTTAATTATGTCACACAGAAAAGATATAACAAATACAATTATTGGATTAATGCCTTAATAAAATATCATGAGTCAATGTGCAAAAGACAATCATCTCATGATTGGCTTTTGGGCACGACACTAACAATCTCCCACTTGCACGCCATAAATGGACCTTTGCAACTTACACACTTTATTGGCATTCTTAGGAGTGACAAAACCCTCAGGCTTTGTCATGTACACATCCTCATATAGCTTTCCATTTCGAAACACAGTTTTGACATCCATTTCTCATATCTCATAATCAAAGTGTGCAACAATAGCCAATAAGATTTGGATGGATTTAAGCATGGCAACTGGTGAAAAAGTCTCATCATAGTCAATACCATGAATTTGCTTGAAACCTTTTGCAACCAATTGTCCTTTAATGGTAATCATATTATCATCCATGTCAGTTTTTTTCTTGAAAACCCATTTGCGCCCTATAGGTTTTACCCCTTCAGGTAAAGCGACCAAAGTCCATACTTGGTTTTCATACATGGATTCCATCTCAAACTTAATGGCCCCTAGCCACTTTTCAGAGTCAGGCGCCAACATAGTTTGTTGGTAGGTTTGTGTGCTCATCCTGATCCATGAGCATCACATCACTAGAGTGACTCACGAGAAATCCATATCTCTCGGGCTCACCCCAAATCCTACCAGAGCTACGTGGGCTCTGTGCTACCGTAACAAACTCTTGAACCACAACATCTTGTGGTGTCTGTTTAAGTTCCATTTAGGTTTGATATCCCCTTGTTGTTCCTGAATTTCTTTAAGCTCTACTTTCCTCCCATTGGTTACTTTAGATAAACTCTTTCTCTATAAAGATGCCCGTTTGAGCAACAAACACTTTTTGCTCAGAAGGATTGTGGAAATAGTAACCCTTTGTTTCTTTGGGATACCCAACAAAAAGGTATTTATGAGATTTGGGCCCTAGCTTGTCAAAGGATTGACATTTCACATAAGCATCACAGCCGCAAATCTTCATAAAAAACAGACTCGAATGCCTCCTGTTACATATCTCATATGGCGTATTTTGAACCGATTTAGATAGAACTCGGTTTAGTGTAAAAGCGCTATCTCTAGAACATCTCCCCAAAAGGAGTTCAGAAGGTCAGTTTGACTCATCATAGAGTGAACCATGTCTAACAGAGTTTGATTTTTCCTTCCAGAATCGAGAAACACCATTCCATTGAGGTGTGCTAGGGTTGAGTGAGTTGTGATACTATACCACACTCCTTTAGATAGTCAGGAAATTCTCGATCCAAGTATTCTCCACCTCGATCTGATCAAAGTACTTTGATACTCTTCCCGAGTTGATTCTCTACTTCATTCTTGAATTCTTTGAACTTTTCAAATGACAGTGCCAGAGATAGATTGGGCTCGAGTCTTTAATTTGGCCTTCTTGATATTAACATTATGGATTGGATTTTCAAGTTCTAGAACATACAACCCATTGCTAGGTTGAGCATTACCATAAAAGATTTCATTCAAATAAATTGAATAACATTTGTCCTTTATTACAAATGAGAAACCTTTCTTGTCCAAACAAGAAACAGAAATCAAATTCCACTAATAGTAGGCACAAAGTAGTAGTTGTCCAATTCTAAAACTAATCCACTAGGTATAGTGAGAACGTAAGTCCCTACAGCTAAGGTAGCAACTTTTGCTCCATTTCCAACACATAGGTCCACTTCACCTTCGGCCAATCTTCTACTCCTACTTAGATCCTGCATATTTGCACAAATGTGAGATCCACATCTAGTATCCAATACCCAAGATTAGGAAGTAGAAAAGTTAGCCTCTATAATAAAAATACCTGAAGTCGAAATCTTACTTCCCCTCTCATTAGCAGGTTCTTCAAGATAGTGGTTGCACTTGCACTTCCAGTGTCTAGGATGCTTACAATGGAAGCACTCCCATTCCTTAGCCACACCACCAGATGGTTTTAATGTAGCTGAAGAAGAATTAGCATTGGACTTTCCTTTAGCTTTATCGTTCTTCTTGTTGGCTTTTCCTTTTCTGTTGCCCTTTTATACCATCATAATGGGCTTAGCCTTCTTAAGGTTTTGCTTAGCAGTTCTTAACATGATGAGTAATTCAGAGAAGGACTTGTCAAGGTCATTCATGCTATAGCTCATGACAGAGTAAATGTAGCTTTCGGGCAACGATTGCAAGACTACATCAACAGCCAACTCTTTCTGAAGTGTAAATCCCAAGCTCTCAAGATTCTCAATGTACCCAATCATCTTGAGCACATGAGGACCCATGGGCTTCCTTTAGACATTTTCCACTAAAGGAATGCCTTAGAGGTCTCAAAGCACTCATACCTAGCTTGCTCTTGGAAGAGCATTTTGAGATGTTCAATCATATTGAACGCCCCCATGTTTTCATGTTGTTTCTAAAGCTCAGATTCCATGGTAATAAGGATGAGGCAAGCAACATGCAAAGTATCATCAGAATGCCTCTTATGAGCATCCCTTTCAGCTCTTGGAGTGGTGGCAGCAGGCTCATTCCGAATGGGCTGCTCTAGGACATAAGCCTTTCTTTCTTGCTTGAGGACTATCCTCAAATTTCAGTACCATTGAGAAAGTTGGTCCCATTCAGTTTTTCTTTCTCAAGGATTGATTGCAACGAAAGTGTCGATCTGTTTTGTGCCATTGTTATCTACAACAGTAAATATGCAGTGTAAGAGTCATGCATTTTAATTCATTTAATAAGGGCTTTTATTAAATGATACTCCCACTATTTTACTCAAAATAATAACTTTGAGATTATTTCATAACACCTCGGCGCTAAGGTATTCTAGTTGGCCAAGATCCATATTTCACCACAACCTGAGTTAGATTTGGCTTTTCTCTCAACTTTTTGGCTTTTCTCTCAACTTACATTTATTTAGGTAGGCAACTCCTTGCCAATTGCATCTCATACAGCTCTTGGATAGTTAGGTGAACAACACTTGTCCAAGTTCATCTCATGAACTTAAGCCCAACTCTATGCCTCTATGTCCCCAATCCTATTGGGATAACTTCGTTAAGTCAGACCCAAAGTTAGCAAATTGGATATCATTATTATCCCATCGTGCCTTACCAAAATAAACGTAGGTGCTCTATTTTGGCATACCCACCCAATGTTGATCAAAGTCTTGATGAGTGCCAACATTTGGAAGGCATCACATTTAATGACTTAATATTTTGTTTGACTGATTTTGTTACCCACTTTGGGGTAGTCCAATTATGGTGCCAAAATTGTGCATTTAGACTCCCAAGATTGGTAATGTTCTATAGGCCATCAGAACACTACCCTTAGTGTGAATACCCAAGTGGCTTTCTTGGGCACTATGTAAACACATGCATATTGGTCTAACCACCACACACATATTCACATTTCATGGACACCATGTGATGCGAACCCCTATGGTATAAAGTGTTGGGTTTCGGGAGCCAAACAGTGCAGCAGAATTTAACCGAAACCCTCCAGGATCCAAGTGAAACGTGGTAAATCGGGTGTTCGAAAATTTTCATACCTAATTTTCGATTGAGATCTCTCACTCAACTGTAGAGTCGAATCACAAAACCTGAATAGTTGACGTGTTCAGGCTCTCTATGGTATCCACACGAGCCTCTCGGGATCACCACGCTTCCACCACGTCCCGGTAGATGCGTTTCTCTTGCGCTCGCAGTGCTAGCTTGCGTCCTCCAAGGAATTGCAAGAGAAGAGTGCGGCTGTCCTTTTTGGAGGCTAGGGCAAGGAGACCTGCGAATTTTCACTTAAAAGTTGTATTTATAGTGAGACTCAACTTCCAGGCCTAATAGGTTTCAAAGCCCTAATCCTATTAGGATTTAATTTCAGGCTTAATAATGGCTCAACTTTTGGGCCCATTATTAATACGAAATTAAAGTGAAACCATAACCCAAATAATTAGCCCATGCACTCTAATGATCCAAAATGCTCTATGTGTGCGACCCAATAGGCTCTTATCACGTTGGCAATGATCATAAATCACATTTATGATCATAAGCAATGAGCGGTGTCTAGCAACACATCATTGCTACCCAAGTGACAAGATTGTCGATGATTCGACTATACCTTTATGATCATCACCGATATATGCCATTGTCCCTTTGTCCAAGATATCAAGACTAAGCACGAGACATGGAATGTGTCACTCTCGTATAGCCCAATCTTTGGTTTCTTGATTACCGAGTAGACTAACTTAAACTGATGACATTGATATCGCATATCAACTCATCCGAGCATGGCCATGCATTTTCTAAGTCTCACTCTATCAAGGGGCCCGAAGATATCACTCCCGTTAGGAAGGACAAATCCCATCTTGATCATACAAATCCCTCCGCATGATATGTGACATACCCAATGACCTCCTTCAAGTTCACTCAGTTACGAGCAACAAAGAAAAGTATCAAAGTATGTGACTCACATGTAGGGAACCTTGATGATCTTAGGTCGAAGGACTACATATACCCTGATCACTATGGGAATCACTTATGACACTCATATAACGATCCATGTAGTGTTCTCATGGTGGGTCGGTCCAGTACACAAGTTCTCCAACTTGTACCCATATGTAGACTACATATCTCATATTAGTCTCCACATATGCTAGTCATTATGTATTATTGCAACCCGCTCCACAATAATACTAGACCAAGGACTTTTAAGAATATCATTATTCTAGGGTTACAATTATGTTTGTTAAGTTACGCAGGAACAAAACAACAAACATAATTGCTGGATTAATGCCTTAATAAAATATCATGACTCAATGTGCAAAAATACAATCATCTCATGACTGGCTTTTGGGCACAACACTAACATAAAGACCATGAAACGCGCCCAAGATGAGATTCAAGCTCCACAAGACATCAAAAAGACTGGGTTTAAAACCCCCACCCCTAATCAACCTGTGATTAGAAACGAGAAGTATAGAACTCCAAGAACACAAGCACACTTGTGCACCAAGGCAGTCCACAAAGAACCAGAGAGAAAACCTCTCCAAAGAGCAATATTATTTCGACATTAATCTGTGTGTTTACATCCATAATATGTGCCTTTATATAGGCCTAAACTAGGGTAAGAATCTAGGCAAAATTCGCAGCCCAAGTCACCTAGGAAACCTAGTTACAAAGGACTCAAGAAAACCTAGTCAAACTAGGACTCTAACACACTTTTAACACATGTTTAAGGTGTGCAGCGAATTTATTTTATCCTAAATGACCTGAATCAATTCCATGGCCTAAATAACATCTTAAATAATGTAAATAAATAGGAAAATAAAATAAAATACATCACAAAACAAGATTGGCCATGAAAACCCCAAAATAGTCTTCTCAGGTGGTTCCTGCTTGTGTCTTCAACTTCAAGCTGAAATTCGAACTTGATGCAACCATGATTTCTCAAAATGCAAAGCATGAAAGTTGTATATCTCTTTCTTAGCTTTGAAATGACACCTGAACCACACAAAACGGACATCTAAAGCCAAAGATATGCCCAAAATACTGCAACTGCTTCTGAACCAGCGATAACTCGCAAATCGCAACTTTGAAGCTAAATTGGACCTCCTTAACGTGAAAACTGGGTTTCATGGTCTTCATATGATTTGTAGCTCTAGATGTTAGCTTTCCAATGAATCAAGAATCACTCAATTCTGATCTGTTTAGCTCAAGATATGATTTTTCCACCAGAACATCCAAGCCAATCTGTCAACATCTCCTTGTGAAATTCCAAGCTTGAAGTGCACTAGTGAGCTCCTTAGCCTTCTTCCTTGTCAATGGTCCACTAGTTATCTTCAATGGATCCTTGCCATCCTTGGTTGTGCCTTCTTTGATCGTATCAGCTCCCCCCTCCTTAGAAGGATTCGTCCTCGAATCAAAACCTACATTAGAAAAGGGAATTGAATCAATAAAAATGAAATAATCAACACATAAGCACTTACCTTTCACATAAGCACCAATAGCATGGAATGCTTGTGTATGGAGCTTTAATCTTGTGAAAAACCTGAACCAATATCCAAATGCAATGATAATTTTGATACCTCCAGGGTCAAAAACAAAGTTAGAAGCAATTAGCACAACAAATCTGAAATTTTGCACAATTTTCATCTTAACTCTAGGCATCACTTTCATTGCCTTTGCCATCTCAAAAACATTATTCCCATAACTAGGAAAGGTGTTGGAATAATTTACCTTAGGGATGCTGTATGCATTCAAAACAAATGGACCTAAACTCACACAAGTGTTATGGTTATGAAAAACACAAGTTATGCATGTCAAGACAATAGTTTGCATAGGCCATTCAAACAAACAAGAATTGAACACAATGCGGCCTAAACTAATAACCAAACAAGGATGCATAAATTTCACAAAAATCCTAAGCATTTTAAATGAAACAAGATTGGAGTAGATAGGATTAAGTGAAACAAACTTATTTTTGTATGTATATGCACCACAATGCATGAAATTTGTGAATGGTATGAAATGTGACACAAAACAAAGGACTCAACATACCTCCTTAAAAGGCTGAATTTAAAACCAGAATTTTCACTCAAAATAAAAACTTTCAGGTTTGGACATAAAGCAAAAAGATCAATGCTCAAAAGTTTGTGTAATGCATGTGTCATGACAAAAAAATGCTTGCTGGAAATTAAAGATTGACACACAAAAATGGGCTGAACATGAATGGGAATCAAAGAAGTATGTAATGCATGTGTAACAACCAATTTATGCATGAAAAATTCCAAAGAAGTAGATTTAACTTGAGGCAAAACAAAACAATGTGAAATGGATGCAAAACAAACAAATTCAAAAACAAAAGACACCAAAACAGATTTTACTCTAGAGAAACTCATGGAATTCAAAAGATGATTTGACAAAACCAAAGAATTAGATGGTGTAAAACCATATTTTGTCAAATTTTCATGCTTACTTCCTTCTCTTAATCTAGTTTCATGAAAACCATTCATCAAAATAACATTGCAAGCAAACACATGTTGTTTGAGATTTTCATGCAAAACCACATCAAATCTAGGTGTTAGGAAGAAATACATTACAGTAGTTGGACATAGTCTCCAAGTATCTTCCTTCAGTGTAGGAACCACAAAATTTTCACCTTCGCACTCAATGGCTTTGGTTGGAGTTGCATTAATTTCATCCCCTTGAAACATAGGATAAGAAACAATGTTAGGCAAACATTTGCATATGAAATCACTTGGACTCACCTCAAATTGTTCCTTCTCAACCTCCTTTGTTGGTTTGATGCATGGGACATGACTTGGAATATTGGGAACACCAACTTCTTCAATGGGCAGCAACTCACTTGATTCATGTAGCTCATCTCCACTTAAGTCCTGAAAAGAAGACAACACAACACTAGAAAAAGACTTTGTTATGTTAGATGAAAGTATGGCTTCTCTATAGGTCTTTCTCTCTTCACTCGGCTTAGGTTCATTACACTCTTGTCTTCTCTCAACTTCGCACTCAATTTCTTCTCTCGGGAACTCTCCACTCTTCTTCCCCTCATGTTCACTCTTCTCACTTAATCTCTCGGTTGTTCTCTCGGCTTTCCCCTCATCACTCTTGCCCTCAACTTTCCCCTCATTTACTTTTCTCTCAACCTCACTTTGAATTTTTCTTTGATCCTCCAAGACTTGTTGTGGTGAAAGTGGTACAAGCATGATTGACTTTTCTTGTTGAGGCCGAGACAAGTCTCCTTTTGTGGCCTCCACTTTTGGCTTGGGTACTTCTCTTACATCTTTGCTCCATGCTCCTCTCCATGTGGAAATTCCTCCTTGACACATCTTGGATGCCTTGGACCTTTTGATGATCCTCTCGGCCTTAATGGCATAATAAAGCAAATCCTCCATGTTGAAATAAGGTGCCATTTCCACTTTGTTGGCAATCTCAGGATTGAGACCATTAATGAATCTAGCAATGGTGGTCTCCTCATCCTCCATGATGTTGGCTCGGGTCAAGGTCATCTCCAAGTCTTTATGGTAGTCCTCCACACTCCTTTGTCCTTGCACTAGCTTTTGAAGTTTGAGGCGTTGATCTTTAGTGTAGTAGCTAGGCACAAATCTCCTCCTCATCAAGGCTTTAAGGGCTCTCCATGTGCGTATGGGCTCCTCCTCATTCCTTCTCCTAGAAGTAACATCCTAATTCCACCATACAAGAGCATAATTAGTGAACTTCATGGTAGCCAATTTAACCTTTTTTTCCTCAGGGTAATGATGGCAATCAAACACCATCTCAATCTTTTGCTCCCACTCCCAATATGCATCGGGATCACTCCTCCCTTGGAAAGATGGAATGGTAAACTTGATGGAGTTGAGATTGTTGTCCTTCCTTGGCTCCCCCCTCCTTGAAAGCCCATGGTCATGCCAATGCCCTTCTTCCTCCTCGGGCTCTTCTCTACTTGGACCTCTCCTTGGTTGCAAGATGGGATTTGGTCTCCTTGGCAACCTCAAGTCAATGTCCTCAATCCTCCCCACAAGTCTATTGAGAGTTTCTTGAAGCTCTCTCATGGTTGGCTCATCATTGTTTCTCACTTCCATCCTCCTATCCTCCTGGCCCTCCATACTCCTGAAAATAACAAAGATCCTCACAAACACTCACCTCACGTGTTTCACTCAAAAGATGAACACTCAAAACACTCAATTTGTTAGTGAGATATTGCTATTCAAAGAGTTCTCAAAAGTTCTAAGAAAACTATCCTCAAAGCACACAAGAAAACTTGAATTTTTGAAGAACTATTTTGACTCCAAAAGAGGTGGGCTAAACAAGCTTTAAAAGACTCTAGGAAGCCCTTGCAATTGATGATCACAAGAACCACAAAGAAAGCTTTTTGGCTTAAAAACAATGGGATAGGTTTTGGGGCACAAAACTTTCAACACTTTGAGAAAACTTCTTTTGCAAGCTCTTTTCTTTGTTCTTTTCTTTTCTTTTCTTTTCTTTTCTCTTTTCTTTTCTTTCTTCTCTTTTTTTTTTTTTTTTGCTTGCTGTTTTGATGCTAACCAAACCTTCTCCTTGAAATTCCTTGCTGCCAAAGACAAAAAGTTAGAATTCTTTTCGGCCAAGACAAGAAAACTAGTGAAATTGGCACAATTTGAAACAACTTTTTTGTACCGAAACTTCCTGAATTTGGATCCTTCTTTTTTTGGTGTTTTCTTGACTCTAGGATGCTGGAAACAATGAAAACAAGAGAGATTAATAGGGCTGGACACGAAACAGAAAGATAAGAAATAATCAGGAACAAACAATTTGAAACCGAGAAAACTAGACAACACGGATTGACTTCTTTTTGTTGTTTTTGTGATTTTCGGACTTGAACAAGGATGGAATAAAAAGGACAGACCTGAAACAAGAAGAAAAAGGATTAAAACAGAGGATTAAGACACGAAATTACTGGAAAAAAATTGAAAGAAAACCGAAGATAAACAAGAACACAAAGATATGTCCTTCAATGGAACTTGTGGCTCTGATACCAACTGATGCGAACCCCGATGGTATAAAGACCATGAAACGTGCCCAAGATGTTTTTCAAGCTCCACAAGACATCAAAGAGACTGGATTTGAAGACCCCCACCCCTAATCAACCTGTGACTAGAAACGAGAAGTATAAGAACACCAAGAACACAAGCACACTTGTGCACCAAGGTAGTCCACAAAGAACCAAAGAGAAAACCTCTCCAAAGAGCAATATTATTTCGGCAATAATCTGTGTGTTTACATCCAGAATATGTGCCTTTATATAGGCCTAAACTAGGGTAAAAATCTGGGCAAAATTCGCAGCCCAAGTCACCTAGGAAACCTAGTTACAAAGGACTCAAGAAAACCTAGTCAAACTAGGACTCTAACACACTTTTAACACATGTTTAAGGTGTGCAGCGAATTTATTTTATCCTAAATGACCTGAATCAATTCCATGGCCTAAATAAAATCTTAAATAATTTAAATAACTAGGAAAATAAAACAAAAATACGTTACAAAACAAGATTGGCCATGAAAACCCCAAAATAGTCTTCTCAGGTGGTTACTGCTTGTGTCTTCCACTTCAAGCTGAAATTAGAACTCGATGAAACCATGATTTCTCAAATTTCAAAGCATGAAAGTTGTAGATATCTTTCTTATCTTTGAAATGACACCTGAACCACACCAAATGGATATCTGAAGCCAAAGATATGGCCAAAATACCACAACTGCTTCTGAACCAGCGATAACTCGCAAATCAAAAATTTGCAGCTGAATTGGACCTCCTTAACGTGAAAAATGGGTTTCATGGTCTTCATATGATCTGTATCTATAGAGTTTATCTTTCCAATGAATCAAGAATCACTCAATTCTGATTTGTTTAGCTCAAGATATGAGTTTTCCACCAGAACATCGCCAATCTGTCAACATCCGAGCTTGAAGTGCACTAGTGAGCTCCTTAGCCTCCTTCCTTGTCAATGGTCCACTAGTTTTCTTCAATGGATCCTTGCCATCCTTGGTTGTGCCTTCTTTGATTGTATCACCATGGTAGCAAAAAAGGGAAACACTAGCACAAGTCTTAATTTTGGCTACCGCACAAGTCTTAATTTTGGTCACTAGAACTTAACCAGCCACTGCGCCTGTAATTTTCTATAATCAACTGCATGATTCTAGACATGTACCCCTATTTTCATTTGTCCATTCTCAAATAGAAACATAGATTAAACTAAGAAATTCTATTTTACATCAATAGCCCACCTATGGACCAAGTTATGGATTTTTTAAGTTGGTTACAAAATTCTGACCAAATAAACAGTAACTTAGCCAACTTTGCAACTTCATCTCTTTGGCTATAGTGCGCCAAATTCAGAAATTATAAATCCTAGTTAAACCACTAGATGTTCTCTAGGCGTGCTCAAAATTTCATACCAAGACTCATTCTACATAGGGAGATACAATGTTTTGAGTGTAGAGTCAAAATTCTGATCACTTTATGACCATTTTGCCCTTACAAAATTTTATAAGTGTGCAAAAACTTCATTCACAAGGGGTAAGCCTTCCAAGGCTATCCCATACATGTCCAATACACATGGGAAATACATTCTCTTGCATCTAGCAACTTTATGTGGCCAAAACAGAATTTACAAGTAAGCAGCATATCATTCATACTTAGGCAGCTTTGCACCACATCACATGCATAGCCAAAACATCACATGCTTGTATCATTTTACATACACTACATGTACATGCATACATGCACTACAAAATGGTATTAAGTTAGCTAAATACATACCCTAAGTTACAAGAGTGCTTGAGATAAAATGGACTCCAGAAACAGGATGCTGGACAGCTATAGCATAACACAATAAGCACCACCATTAAAAACATCAAATGTGCTCCTAAAATCACCAAAAATTTCCAGATCATAACTAGACATATGGAAGTTGAGGAACATGAAAATTTAGGGAAAAAATCAAACACAAAGGTTAGTTTAAAGGTGATTTTTCAGCTAGACCTGACATGACATAATTGAAAGAAGTAAGTTTCATTGAGAAACTTAGTAAGGGTAGCACTTGCATTCGATAGGCAATGTAACCATCATGAAAACCTGCATCCAGAGACGCTAAAACAAAAATCAACAATGCATATATACATGATATAGCAACCAAATGCAGCAGCCATTCACAACCAACAAACACATGAAATGCGACAGCAACAATAACCATAGATTAGTACATAAAACACATAATAAACATAAAGAAATCATTGTTGTCGCTCTGATCATACTAATGCTTGGGCTTAGGAGGATTTTAACACTAGTTAGTACTAACTTGGGGCTCTAGAAACCCTCATTTCACTGCCATCTTTGTTCACTTCACACTAGGTCACAAAACCTTCAATTCAATAACTGCACTCCGTAAGCTTGGTTCATCAAGCCCATGGGTCTCTTCCAAGCTTAGCCCTAGCTCCATGGTTGCTTAAAAATACAAAAAATATAACCCATGTGAGCAAGAGAACCCTTACGAAAGTTTGTAGGCCAAATTTGAAGCTTGATCCTTGAAGTACTCAAGCAATAGCTCTAGTTTGCTTCCAATTCAATCAATTGCAAGTTTGAAGGTGTGGTGGCCATGGAGGAAGTGTTGCTATGTTATTGGGTTGGAGGAGGTAGAAAATGGGAGAGAGATAAATGAATTGGTGACTTAAATGGCCTTAAATTAGCTCAAGGGCACAAAACACCAGTAAACAAGCTTAACCTTGCTTTATGTCATTCTCCTTCTCAGTAATTATGGTTTCTCCATCTTAAACTCATTGGTACACATGGGCCCAACATTTTTGACCCATTTACAAACCATAGCCGGCCCACCCTAGGTCGGAAAACTCCAAATTGGTCCATGTGACTTAAGTCAAAGACATACACATCTTAAGGCCTACATTAAAACACTTAGGTGCTTTATGCCTTTTTGTTTTCTTTGTCCTTAGTTATCTTTCATAAGCAATTTGGTCCTCCAATAGCACTTTCATATTATTCATATCCTTCCCATAACTCACCAAAGGTCTTTCTTGAGAGTTTTTAATTAACTACCCAAATTTCTAAAACCTTACAAAAAAAGTCCATAGGTTACTTGACAAACAAGCAATCCTCAAGGCTTTTCTTGGAAGCCAAGTTACCAACTTGGAACACTTTTAAGGAGGTGTTCATTATACCTTTTACCCCTCACACTTCAATCACTATGAAGAGAATTACACAATATAATGGCTTTTTGTCCATTATGCTACACTTGTAATTCTCCCATTTTTGTGAGGTGGTAACAATACTCCCCCCTTAAAAATTTTGGTCCTAAAAAATAGCGTTTAGCTTCAAGTATTCTTTAGGATACCTTTCCATAAGGTCTTTTTAAGTTTCCCAGGTTGCTTTTCTTTCAGAGTGGTATGACCACTAAACTTTAACAATGGGAAATGAGCTTGTTTCTTATCCTTCTAGTATCCTTGGGTAATATAGCTATAGGTTTCTCTTCATATGTCAAGTTAGGTTCCAATTGTATGTCTTCCACTAGAATAGCATGCTTTGTGTCCCATAGACACTTCTTAAGCATATTGTGAAAAACATTATGAACACTTGACATGCTTGGTGGTAGAGCTGACCCGTATGCTACCTTGCCAACTCTATGCAAGATCTCATAAAAACCTATGTATCTTGGAGCTTACTTGGTTCTTCTGCCAAATCTGACAGTGCCTTTGGTTGGTGTAACTTTCAACCAAACATTGTCACCAACCTCAAACTCCAGGTCTTTCCTTCTTTTATTCACATAGGTTGTGGTTCTTTCATTGGTTGCCTTTAATCTTTCTTGAATCTTCTTGATTTTGGCAGTAGTCTCTTCAATAATTTTAGGACCTAACTATAGACCATCTGAGACTTCCACCCAACAGTGGGGTGTCATGCACCTTCTCCCATATAATGCTTCATAAGGTGCCATGCCAATAGTGCTTTGGTAACTATTGTTATATGAGAATTCTGCCAATGGTAAGTGTTGGTCCCATTCATCCTTGAAATCTAACACATAGCTCCTGAGCATGTCTTCCAGTATCAGTACCACCCTTTTAGTTTGCCCATTAGTCTCAGGTTGATAAGTAGTACTCAGGTGGATTTTGGTTCCTAGTGCTTTATGAAAAGCACTCCAAAATTGAGCTGTAAATCTTGGATCTCTGTTACCAGCTTAACAAATGGGAAAATTACAATATAAAGGCATAACGGTTATAAAACATTATATAGCATAATTTTCACCATATTGAATGAAACGTGAGGAGTAAAGTGAGTAATCTACACCCCCTTAAATGCTTACAATGGTTACTTGGTACTAAAGGAAGTCTTAGAAGATTGCTTGTTTTACAAGTAATCTATGGGTCTTATTGCAAGATTTCAAGACTTGGGTACTCAATTATAAAACTCTAAAAGAGAGATTTTTGAAGGATTTGAATGGTATGGAAGCAATTTTTGGAGGCTGAATTGCATAAAGGAAACAAAAGCTATTATTCAACAACCAAGGACAACTAGGTGTACAATTGTTCACAAAAATAAATTAAGGATGGGATGATTTTTAACAAGAGTCAAATATGGCCATTTTTAGGATTATCCCAGCCTTTTATTTCCAGGTTCTAAGGTCAAAAAGGTGGGCTAAAGATTAGCCAAAAGTCTTTGCTTAAGATATACTTATAGTGACCTAAGGGAAGGTTAAGGTTAAACTAATCAAGTTAAGTAAATATCTTGATTTCTTGCCTTTCTTTGGCCATTTCAGCCATAACCAGCCATAGCCTCCTTCCCTAGCTCCTCCATAAGCTTCCATAGACACCACAGCTCAAGCTCTAAAGAAATAAAAAAGGAAGGCAATCGGATGCACCAGGAACAAGAAAATTCTTAATTTTTGGGTTTATTGTGCATCTCTTGAAGATTTTAGATTTCACAGCTTAGGTAAGGGTTTTATATTCATGTTTCATGGTTGTTTACAATCCTAATATGATGACCAAGCATCCATGAAGCTAAGATCATGCTTGGAAGAGAGCAAAAAGCTCAAGGAACCAAGTATGGGTTAAGTGGGACTGCATGAACAAGGTTCCAGCCTTACTGTTTTTCATGCACTAAGATGGCAGTGTTTACAGGGGTTTCTAAAGCCTAAGTTAGTACTAACTAAGACCAATTAACCTCATAAGGCCAAGCATTAGCTTGAGGAGGGTTGCCGTAGTGATTACATATTGTTTATTTGATTGTTTATGGACTAACCCTAATGATGTATTGCTGCCAACATTGCATTTGATTGTGTTCTATTTGTTTGTAGATTTGGATGGCCATATTTTTTTATATGTGTTTTGTTTTTCTTTTTTTATGTATTTTTATTTCAGGTATGTTTCTGGGAATTCAAGTTTTTAATGATAAGCCCTTACTAAGTTTCTTCAAAAAGGCTTACCCCCTTTCTGTCCATTTCAAGTCAAATAGAAAGATCACATTCAAACTGACCTTTATCATTTTATTTATTATCTAGAATTTCAGCTACATGAACTTCCATGTGTCTATTTATGATCTAGAAAGTTTGGTGATTTTAGGAGCACATTTGGTATTTTTAGTGATGGTACTTATTGTGTTATGCATTAGCTCTCCAACATCCTATTTCTGGAGTCCATTGTGTCTCAGGCACTCCTGTAAATTAGGATGTGTATCTAGCTAGGTTTAGAGCATTATGTAGTGCATGGATTCATGTACATGTTATGCATGTGAATTTTGGACAATTTATGCAAACATTTGTGGGCCATTTTGATATGTATGAGGATGCTATGCACAGGCTGCCTAAGTGTGCAATATAGGCTGCTTGTTTGTAAATTTTGGTATTGGCTATGTAAAGATGCTAGATGCAAGGGAATGTAATTCCTAGGTGTCTTGGACATGTATGTAATTGCCTTGAGTGTTTATCCCTTGTGAATGAAGTGTTTGCATGCTTATAAAATTTTGTATGGCAAAAATGGTCATAATGTGATTAGAAATTTGACCATGCACTCTAAGCCCCATAAATCCATGTGTAGAATGAATATTGATATGAAATTTTGACCACATCTAGATAAAATCTATAGGTTTAACAAGGATTTGGAATTTCTAGATTTGGAGCCCTGTAACCAAAGTTATGATGTTGCAAAATTGGCTAAGTGCTGTTCATTTGGTCATAATTTTGTAAACAACTTAAAAAATTCATAACTTGGTCCATAGGTGGCGTAATTGATAATGGAGAAAATAAAATAGGGGCTTACATGGCTAGAAGGATGCATTTTATTAGAGGAAGTTTGGGTGCAGTGGCTGGAATTTTTGAACCTAGTAAGAATGCTTAATGTGTGGAAGCCAAAACTAAGACTTGTGCTGGTGTTTTCCTTCTTAGATTTCATAGTGTGCATAAATGTGAATATGTGTGTTATGGTTAGACCAATATGCATGTATTTACATAGTGCTCAAGAGGGTCACTTGAGTACATACACTAGGGGTATTGTTCTGGTGATCTACAGGACACACCAATCCTAGGAGTTTAAATGCATAGTTTAGGCATCATAACTAGATTACACCAGAGTGGGTAACAATCTATATCAAATACAATGGAGCCTAGCACTCCATGTAGTCTCACTATCTCCTGGACATACATCTGGGCTAACTTCTACAAGGAGTCTGTGATTTTCATAGGTAAAAAGTGGGCACATTTGGTTAGCGTATCAAAAATGACCCAAATTTAGCTTGCCTTAATCTGGTCATAGGCAAACCAGTCAAAAAGTCCATGGTTATGTTGCCCAACTTGCTCACTGGTATAGGTAGAGTCTGTAGGGTACCAGCTGGCTTCTAGTGCTCTACCTTTACTCTTTTGCATGTGGCACATTTGGAGACATAAGTAGCTATGTCTCTTTTCATGTTTGGCAACTAGAAGTGAGTCTTCAAGTCTTTATATATTTTCTCCCTTCCTGGATGTATGTTCAACTTGCTTGTGTGAGCATTTTCAAGTATTTCATCCTTAAGCTTTGGTCCTCTAGTGATGCGAGCCCCTTTGGTATAATGACCAAGAAATGCACCCATGATGTTTTCAAGCTCCATAAGACATCAATGCATTTAAACCCCCACCCCTAATCAACTGGTGATTAGAAACAAGAAGTATAAGAAAACCAAGAACACAAGCAACTTGTGCACCAAGGTTGTCCTCAAAGAACGAGCTACAGAGATCAAAATTAATTGATTCTTATTTTATTGGAAAAGTAACATCTAAAGCTACAAATCATATGTAGACCACAAAACCTAGTGCCCATGTTAATGGGGTCAAATTCAGCTTCAAACTTATGACTTGAGGGAAGTCACTAGTTCAGGAGCACTTTCTATATTTAGGCCATCACGTGGGCTATAGGCCTTTATTATAGGTTGTTTAAGTGTCATTTTAAAGCTAAAAGAAAGCTTTACAAGTTCAAAATGTAGTCAGAGCCAAAATCCTAATGAACAAAATCTAGAATGAATTCCATTGGAAATGGGAGCCAAGTCCAAAAAGACCTTAGAAGTTTAGTTTGTTTAAGATTTAGAAAACATTAAGTGGGAGCAATTATTTAAGGTGGCTAAAGATTTGAATTCTAGAGCTTTTTCATCATCTTTTCTTATTTTTATTTTGCTTTCATCTTCCATCATGCTAGCTTAAGTTTTTATTCAAATTAGAATAGCTTTTCTACTTAATTGCTAAGATTGTGAGACTTATACTATTGCTCTTATTTTGATTTGAATTCAAGTATCTATATTTATCTATGTTGAATGTTTATGCATATCAATTTTCTAATTAGGCATGTCAGATTGTTGTTTATGTGATTGCTGCTCTTATCCTCTTGATCCATAATTCTCTTGTAGGGTAGTGAAAGTAGTAGACTACGCGAGGAGCTTGCTTAGGGGAAGTATAGTACAATTTAAACAATGCATGCTAGGTGTAATAGTTAATTGTCATAGTCTCTTCCTGGATCATTAATGCTATTAATGATTTGAATGTAGGTTGCTTTCAACACTAATCGGTTAACAACAACATCTAATCTTAGTGATAGGCTAGGGTTAGTGTAGTAAGGGAAGAATTAGGATTATTATGGATTTTTCAAGTAATCTAGAAGCTAAGTACCTGAACAGGAACTAAAATATGAGAGTTAGTGATCAATCCAATAATTGTTCTATAGCTATTTTGATTAGAAGTTTGTTTGATTAAAATTAGAAAGTTAATTGTTTGCTTGCTACTTTAATCTTAGTTCTGCCGGTTTTTTATTTTTTGCATGCAAACCCCTCATAGCTTCCTGTTAATTTATTGGTTAGAAAGAACTGATTGTTACATTAGTCTCTTGGGGTTGACTCAGTCTCACTACTAGTAGAAAAATTACGTGAAATTGAATTTAATTTTTGATGGGTTACGTTAGCCATAAAATATTTGGCACAGTTGCCAGGGACTAATAGTCAATTGGTTCTTTCTCAACCTTTTAGTGGTTTTATATAAAGAAAACTCTAATTGTTTGGATTTCACTTTATATTTTTCTTTTTTTTTTATTATTCATGGTTATTTGGAGTTCTTTTGATTTTTTATCCCTACAACTTGATCTTTTAACCAAGATGATTTCCAGTTCGATGCAGAGATTGACAGAACTTTCAATAGATTGAGAAAGGAAGGAGTAACTTATAGTAGAATCTACTCTGTGCTTCCAAAATCTGATTCTAGTAAGCTTAAACTTGTAGAAGAGGAAGTGTTGGCTTTCCAACAAAGCTAGAATCAAACGTTGAGGCAACTTACTTCTCCCATATTGGACCAACAACCTTTATACATTAATTTTTTGGATTTAGATGAGAATGTTGCTTTTGGGATTAAATCTGGATTGATACATCTTTTTCCTTCTTTCCATCATCTTGTAGCTGAAGATCTTAAGAAGTTCCATGTAGTATGCACTAGCATGAAACCTACCGGAGTCACAAAGGAGCAAATTAAGTTGAGGGCTTTTCTATTTTTCTCGAAGGAATCAACAAAAAGAATAGTTGTACTATCTACCTTCTGTAGGTGTCAATACATGGGATGAGATGAAGCAGTTATTCATCAAGAAGTATTTCCTGGCTCCAAGGGTGGCCAACATAAGGAATGCGATATGTGGCATAAGGCAACATCATGTGGAGACATTATATGAGTATTGGGAAAAGTTCAAGAAGCTATGTGTGTTACCACCTCACAAAATGGGAGAATTACAAGTGTGTCATAATGGCTAAAAACTATTATATTGTGTAATTCTCACCATAGTGATTGTAGTGTGGGGAGTAAAAGGTATGATCAACACCTCCTTAAAAGTGTTCCAAGTTGGTAGCTTGGTCCCCAAGAAAAGCCTTAAGGATTGCATGTTTGTCAAGCAACCTATGGACTTTTTTGTAAGGTTTTGGAAATTCGGGTACTCAATTGAAAAACTTTCACAAATGAGATTTGGAGAGTTATGGGAAGGATATGAATGGTATGAAAGTGCTATTAGAGGACCAAATTGCTTATGGAAGACAACTAAGGACAAAGAAAACACAAAAAGGCAATAAGGACCTAAGTGTTCTAATATAGGCCTTAAGATGTGTATGTCTATGACTTAAGTCAAATGGAAGTTTTGTGGGGTTATCCCACATAAGGAGGGCTGCTAAAGGAAGATAAGGATGGTCAAATGTAGGCCAAGAGATTAAGACTAAGAAACCAAAGTCTTGTAGCAAGGAAAATGACATAAGACAAGGTTAAGACTACTTAAGTGTGTTTAGTGTACTTTTTACTATTTGAGTAGTCAAAACCACCTTTTCTTCTCTAAATTTCGTCCTCCACCAGCAAAAAGAAAGCCAGCCCTTTCCTCCACACTTCCTCAATAGCCACCATACGTTCAAACTCAAAACTACTTGCAATTGAAGTTAAGGAAGCACAATTGGAAGCTATTTGGTGCTATTGCTTGAGTGCACCTAGGATCAAGCTCCAATTTCAGCATACCCATCAAGGTAAGGGTTCTCTTGCTCTCATGGACTGTTTTCTGTAATTTTCAAACATCCATGGAGCTAGGGGCTAAGCTTGGAAGAGAGCCATGAGCTTGATGAACCAAGCTTAGTGAGGGGAGTGCACTTATTGAAGGTTTTGTGACCTAGTGTGAAGTGCACAGTGATGGCAGCGAATTTCTGGGTTTCTAGAGCCCAAAAGTTAGTACTAACTACTGTTAAAATCCTCCTAAGACCAAGCATTAGCTTGAGGAGGGCTGCCATAGTGATTTGGTTATGTTTATTATGTGTTTTATGGACTAACCTATGGTATATGTTGCTGCCACATTTCATGTGTTTGTTGTTTGTGTTTGGCTGCTGCATTTGGTTGCTATATCTTGTATATATGCATTGTGGTTTTTTTGTTTTAGTGTCTTTGGATGCAGGTTTTAATGATGGTTACATTGCCTATTGAATCCAAGTGCTACCCTTACTAAGTTTCTCAATGAAACTTACTCCCCTCAATTCTGTCATTTCAGGTCCAGCTGAAAGATCACCTTCAAACTAACCTTTGTGGTTTGATTTTTGATCTGAAATTTCAGGTACATGAACTTCCATATGTCTAGTTATGATCTGGAAATTTTGGTGATTTTAGGAGCACATTTGGTATTTTTAATGGTGGTACTTACTGTGTTGTGCAGCAGCTGTCCAGCATCCTGTTTTTGGAGTCCATTGTGTCTCAGGACCTCCTGTAACCTAGGGTGCGTATTTAGCTGAGTTAAGACCATATTGTAGTGCATGTATGCATGTACATGTAGTGTATGTAAAATGAGACAAGTATGTGAACATTTGAGTAATGTTTTGGCTATGTAAGTGATGTGGTGCAAAGCTGCCAAAGTGTGAATGATGGGCTGCTTACTTGTAAATTTTGTTTTGGCCACATAAAGTTGTTAATAGAAAGGGAATTTAATTCCTATGTGTAATGGACATATATGGGATAGCCTTGGAGGGCTTTCTCCTTGTGAATGAAGTGTTTGCATGGTTTGGAAAAATTGTATGGGCAAAATGGTCCAAAAGTTGCCAGAATTTTGACTCTGGACATAAAGTTTAATATCTCCCTGTGTAGAATGAACCTTGGTATGAGATTTTGACCACACCTAGATAACATCTATAGGTTGAACTGGAATTTTGAATTTCGGGATTTGGATCCTTGTAGCCAAAGATATGATGTTTCACAATTGGCTGAGTTACTGTTCATTTGATCAGAATTTTGTAACCAACTTCAAAAATCCACAACTTGGTCCATAGGTGGGCTATTGATGTAAAACAAAATTCCTTGGTTTGATCTAAGTCTCTACTTGGTAATATAGCAGAGAAAATAGGGGTTATGAGACTAGAATGATACATTTTATTAGTGGAAGTTACAGGTGCAGTAGCTGGCCACTAGAACTCAACAAGATTGCCTAATGTGTGGAAGCCAAAACTAAGACTTGTGCTAGTGTTTTCCTTCCTTGCTGCCATGGTGTGCATGAAATGTGAATATGTGTGTGATGGTTGGACCAATATGCATGTATTCACATAGTGCCCAAGAGGGCCACTTGGGTATGCACACTAAGGGTAGTGTTCTGATGGCCTACAGAACATTACCAATCCTGGGAGTCTAAATGCACAGTTTTGGCACCATAACTGGACTGCTCCGGAGTAGGTAACAATGTGAAAGCTATCCCATCATCAAATTAACAAGAACCTACTAATCCAATATTTCTATAAGGGCTTTTCACCTACTAATAGAAGCATAATCGATGCTGCTAATAGAGGAGCTTTGGTCACTGAAACTCCTGAGGTGACCAAAAATTTAAGTGCAACCATATGGCAGAAAATTCTCAACAATTTGGCTATAGCCTTGATCCCTCATCTAAGCATGTTAATGAGGTGAATATTTCATCTTTTAAATAGCAAGTTGCTAGTGTGACTTCTCTTGTTCATCAAATGGTTGTAGTTAATATGCAATTAGTGAAGGCTTATGGGATTTCTTCAGTCATAGGACACCCGATGGATATGTGTCCAACTCTTCAAGAGGAACCCATAAAGCAAGCTAAAGTTATGGGAGGGTTTCCTAGCCAAGCACAAAGGGTATAAGATCTATATGCAAATACTTACAATCCTAGTTGGCGAGTGCAACTAAGTTTAAGTTATGGTGCCCAACAAAATCTATACCATCCTCCATTCCAACCTAAACAATAACCAATTCAACCTTCAAGATTAGGTATATCTTTAGAGGAAATTGTTAAGGCCTTGGAAACTAGTACTCAACAATTTCAACAGGATACAATGTCATTCCAACAAGATACAAATGCCTCAATTCAGAATTTAGAAAAAAAAATGGAGCAAACGGCAACTGCAATTAGTAGGGTTAATGCACAAGCTTCGAATAAAGTTCCTATGGAACCAGTAGTCAACCCAAGAGAGAATGCCAACCCAATAACATTAAGAAGTCAAAAGGAAGTTCAAAGTCCCAAATTTTTAGGGAAAGAGAAAATTCAATAAAAGAAATGGAGTGAAGCAGAAGTTGAAAAATTCCAAGGAGGTTCCTTAGGTAAATCCTTAACTTGAAGTAAATAAAATTTTGCTAACATGAATCTTCCTTTTCCGAGCAGATTAACAAAATTAAAGAATGAACATGAGGAGAGGGAGAGTATGAACACTTTTAGAAAGGTTGAGGTGAACATTCCCTTGTTGGACGCTATCAAGCAAGTTCTTTGATATGCAATGTTTTGAAGGATATGTGTACAACAAATAGGAGGATTTTTCATAATGGGAAAGTAATGGTAATTGAAAATGTGTCAGTAGTACTCCAAAACAAATTACCGCCAAAATACAAGGATCCTGGTACATTTAGTGTTCCATGCATAATAGGAAAAACTAGATTTGTAAGAGCTATGCTAGATTTAGGTTCTTTAATTAATGTTATGCCTTTGACTATTTATGAATCTTTAAATCTAGGTAACTTTAAAAAGACTGAAGTTATGATTCAATTGGCTAATCATTCAAATGTGTGTCATGAATGTATTGGTGAAGTTGTTTTAGTGCGGGTGAATGAGCTAATATTTCTAGTAGATTTCTATGTTTTCAACATGGAAGATGTTGGTTTTCTAATCCCACTCCTTTACTTCTTGGAAGAACATTCATAGAAACAACAACGACTAAGATTGATGTTCATGATGCTACTCGAACCATGGAATTCAATGGAGAAGTAGTGACATTTAATATTTTTTAGTCCATGAAGTATCTAGTGGAAGAAACCTCTTCATTGTACCCTTTTAATGTTTTGGATGATTTAGTGCAGGAGACTTTTCCATTAAATCATGGTGATAAGTTGAAGATACCAATCAGTGAAGGGTTGAATAAAAAGAAATTGTTGTAAAATTCATCAACTAGTCTGAAAGAAGAATTAAAGGGGGCAATCATAAGTTTAGAGTCATCTGAAGTTTTTCCAAGAAGGTATGAAAATAAGAGAATTGATTTACTTATTTATGACAAAAAGTTGTTGCCTTTTATGGTGCAAGCTCAAGAATTAGACCTAGAGCCCCTTCTGAGTCACCTGAAATATGTATTTTTGGGAGATGGAGAGATGCTGCCAGTAATCATTGCAAACAACTTAACAGTAATTCAAAAGGCATGATTGATTGGGGTGCTTCGAAAGAACAAAATAGTAATTGGGCAAATTACTGCTGATATCAAGGGAATAAGTCCTACTATGTGCATGGATCAAATTTTACTAGAAGATAAATCTAAACCAAAATGAAAATCATAAAGGAGATTGAATCTAGTAATGATGGAGGTAGGCAAGAAAGAAATTTTGAAATTATTACATGCAGGAGTAATTTATCCAATTTTAGATAGCCAGTGGGTGAGCCTGGTATAGGGGGTACCAACGAAATATGGAATGACAATGGTTCAAAATCAAAAGAATGAATTGGAGCCGGCAAGAGTAGTGAATGGATGGCAGTTATGCATTGACTACCATAAATTAAATGCTTTCACTAGAAATGATCACTTTCCTCTATCTTTAATTGATAAAATGCTTGAAAGATTCACCAGAAATCTCATTATTTATTCTAGATGGTTTTTCAGGTTATAATAAAATCGTGATTGCACTAGATCAAGAAAAGCTTATCTTTATGTGTCCATTTGGAACTTATGCTTTTAGAAGAATACCTTTCAGAGGTGCATAATCAGCATTTTCCTAACCTGATTGGGAAATACATTCAGGTATGTATAGATGATTTCACTATTTATGGGATTCCTTTGACAAAGGTTTAGAAAATTTGACAAAGATCTAGGAACATTGTGTTGAAACTGATCTTATGCTGAATTTTGAAAAATGTCATTTTGTGGTTGAGCAAGGAGTTGTCTTAGGCCATGTAGTTTCACATAAAGGAACTGAAGTGGATAAGGAAAAAATAAATCTGATTTTGAGCTTTTCATACCTTAGGGCTAAGTTATTTCTTTACCCAAATATGATCACACCTTTCATAAGAGATACTCTCAAGATCACTTTATCCTTTATGTCAAATTCTAATTCTCTTTTTTTGATATTGGCATACTTCCCTTACCTATCAGAAGCTAGTTTGATCCTTGCTTGGATCTATTTTATTTTAACCATGGTCTTAGCTATAATCTCTAGGCCTAACTTAACCCGATTCGTGGAGCTTGCACAGCAATGTGGAGTCATACACTATCTCCCATAAAGGGCTTCATAAGGCGCCATGCCTATTGCAGCTTGAAAACTATTATTATAGGCAAACTCCACCAATGGCAAATGCTTATCCCACTCACCTTTAAATTCCATGGCACATTTAGCATGTCTAAGGTTTGGATCACCCTCTCTGATTATCCCACTCACCTTCAAATTCCGTGGCACACCCTCCTAGCAAGTCCTCTAAGGTTTTGATCACCCCCTTTGATTGCCCATCTGTCTAGTAGTGATAGGCAGTCTAAGGCTCACTATACTACCCAAAGCCCTTTCAAAGGCTATCAAAAACTTAGAGACAAACCTAGTGTCTTTATCAGATATAATCTAGTTAGGTACACCATATAATGTAACAACCTCTTTAAGGTATATTTGTGCCAGCTTATCCATAGTATAGGTGACTTTAATAGGTATGAAGTAAGCTAATTTGGTCAACCTATCAACAACGACCCACACTACATCATTATGGGCTCTTGTCCTTGGTAATCCAACTAGGAAGTCCATAGTAACAAAACCCCATTTTCTCTTAGGTATAGGTAAGCTATGAAGAGTTCCAACTAGTTTCTAGTGTTCTACCTTAACTATTTGACAAGTGAGGTATTTTGCCACATGTTGCCTAATGTCTTTCTTTAGGCCAGTCCACCAAAAATGGGTTTTTAAATCATAGTACAATTTTTTGGCACCTGGATGTACACCTAGCCTCCTATTATGTGCCTCTTGTAAGATTTGTTCCCTTAAGTCCTTCTGGTTTGGTACATATAGCCTAACCCCATAATGCAACATCCCATTTCTATACTAAAATTCTCAACTAAGAGTACCATGTTTTCTTGCCCACTAATATTTTTAAGATTAGGGTCATTTTCTTGCACTTTCTTTATGTTACCCACTCTAGGGTAGTCCAACTATGGTGCCAAAATTGTGCATTTAAAACCCACAGGATTGGTATATTCTGTAGGCCATTAGAACAATACCTTTACTGTGCATATGCATACCCAAGTGACCCTCTTGGGCACTATGTAAATGCATGCATATTGGTCTAACCATTACACACATATTCACATTTTATGCATAGCATGGCAGCAAGGAAGGAACACACTAGCACAAGTCTTACTCTTGGCTACAACACATTAGGCAATCTTGTTAAGTTTAAGTAACCAGCCATTGCACCCAAAGCTTTCTCCAAAAAAAATTATTGATCTAGCCATGTACCCTTATGTTTTCTTGTTTCCATTATCAAGTAAAGTCTTTAGAAAAACCATGGAACTTGGTTTTACATCAATAACCCACATATGGACCAAGTTATGGGTTTTTGAAGTTGGTTACAAAATTGTGACCAAATAAACAGTAACTTAGCCAAATTTGCAACATCATATCTTTGGATACAAGCCTCAAAATGAAGAAGTTACAAATCCCATTCAAACCTCTAGATGTGCTCTAGGTGTGTCAAAATTTCATGCCAAGATTTATTCTACACATTGAGTTATAGTACTTGGAGTGCAGGGTCAAAATTCTGGTCATTTTATGACCATTTTGTACATATGAAATTTTATAAGCATGCAACCACTTTATTCACAAGGGTTAAGCCCCTCGAGGCTATTCCATACATGTACAAGAAACTTGGGAATTACATTCCCTTGTAGCTAGCATCTTTACATAGCTAATATAGAATTTACAAACAAGCAGCCCATCATGCACACTTATGCAGCCTGTGCATACCATCCACATGCATGGCAAAACAGCCCATTATTGTTCACATACTTGTCCAAACTTTACATGCCTTACATGTACATGCATCCATTCACTACATAATGTTCTTAACTTAGCTAAAACATACACCCTAGTTACAAGAGAGCTTTTGACACAATACACTCCAGAAATAGGATGCTGGACAGCTGTTGCATGGTACAATAATCACCATCACTAAAAATACCAAGTGTACTCCTAAAATCACCAAAAAATCCAGATCATAAGTAGATAGATGGAAGTTTAAGTACTTGAAATTTCAGGTTAGAATCAAGTGACAAGGGTCAGTTTGATTGGGATCTATCTACATTACTTGAAATGGATAGATTTGAGGGCGGGTAAGTATCACTTGGAAACTTAGTAAAACTTAGTAAGGAGCAAAATTAGGTGCATAAGGTCATATTAGCCTTGAAATTACCTAAATTCAAAGAAACTAAAACAAAAGAAAAACAATGCATATATCCAACAAAAACCAACCATATGCAGCAGCCAAACACAAACAACAAACACATGTATGCGGCAGCAACAAGTATCATTGGTTACTTCGAACATGCAATAAACATATGCAAATCACTATGGCATCCCTCCTCAAGCTTAAGCATGGTCTTAGGAGAGTTTTAATACTAGTTAGTACTAACTTTGGCCTCTAAAAAGCCCAATTTTCACTATAATCATTGTGCACTTCACACCAAGGCTGAAAAGCTTTACTAAGTGCACCTCCCCTTACTAAGCTTGATTCATCAAACTCTTGACTCTCTTCCAAGCCTAGCCCTAGCTTCATGGATGTTTGAATAATACAGTAAATAGTCCATGAGATCAAGAGAACTCCTTACCTTGTCGGTAGGCCAAAATTTGAGCTTGATCTTATGTGCACCCAAACAATAGCACCGATAAGCTTCCAATTGTGCTTCCATGACTTCAATTGCAAGTAGTTGTAAGCTTGAAGTTATGGTGGCTATAGAAGAAGTGTGGAGGTGAGGGGCTCTATTTCTTTACTGCTAAAGGAGGCCAAATGCAAGATATAAGGATAAAGATGGCCACTTATATGGACTTAAGTGCACAAACACACTTAACTACCCTTAACCACGGTTTATGTCATTTTCCTTGCTACGAGACCATGGTTTCTTAGTCTTAATTTCTTGGCCCACATTTGACTTTCTTTCCATGCTTTGGCCAGCCCTCACTTGAGTAGGATAACTCCAAAATGTCTCCATTTGACTTAAGTCAAAGACATGGACATCCAAAGGCCTACGCTAGGGCACTTACGTCCTTAAAGCCTTTTGTGTTTTCTTTGTCTAAACTTGTCTTTCACAAGCAATTTGGTCCTTTAACAGTACCTACACACCATCCATATCCTTCTCATAACTCTCCTTAGCTCTCTTTTGAGAGTTTTGCAATTAAGTACCCAAATTTCCAAAACCTTACAAAAAAGTCCATAGGTTGCTTGACAAATAAGCAATCCTTAAGGCTTTTCTTAGGGCCCAAGTTACCAACTTGGAACACTTTTAAGGAGCTATTGATCATCCTTTTTACCCCTCACACTTCAATCATTATGGTGAAAATTACACAAAATAATAGTTTTTGACCATTATGTCATACTTTGTAATTCTCCCATTTTTTTGAGGTGGTAACATTTTACTTTACCCAACCACCCTGATTCCACCAACAGTTGGTATGTTTGAGCCACTTTCCAAGCTAACCGATGGTCATACAAAGCTGAAAAATCCTCTACAGGTGTATTAGATACTTGGTCCCTTAAAAGAACAACACCTGTGTACCTTCTGCTCAGGGCATTAGCCATTACATTACCTTTCCTTACACACTACTCAATGCTCCAATCAAAGTCCTTTATATACTTAACCTACCTTCTTTGCCTCATGTTCAAGACTTTTTTTGTAAATAGATAATTAAGGCTCTTGTGGTCAATATATATCTTAAAGGATCTAACCAACAAGTTTTAGGGTTTCGGGAGCCAAACAAACATGGCGAAAGCTAACCAAAACCTTCTAGGATCCAAGTGAAACAGAGTGAATTGGGTGTTTGAAATTTTTATACCTGGTTTGTTAGGATCTTTCACCGAACTATTGAGTTGCATCACAAACTTGAATAGTTGACCTATTCAAGCTCTTTATGGTATCCACCCAAACCACTTAGATCACCACGCCCCCACCATATTTCAACAGTTGTATTCCTCTTATGCCCGCAATGCTAGCTTGTGTCCTCCAAGGAAAGATTAGACTATAGTGTAGCTAGAACTTTTTAGAACCCTTCTGAGTTTCTTCTTTTGTTGGGTAGGGCTAGGGCTACAAAAATTCTCACTATGTAATGTATATATACTGAGGCTTAACTCCCAAGCCTAATAAGTTTCATAACCCTAATCAAATTAGGCCAAATTTCGGGCTTTGTAATGGCCCAACCTTTTGGCCAATTATTAATCTGAAATTATCATGAAACTAAGACCCAAACAATTTGCCCCATCCATTCAAATAATCCAATTGGCTATATGTGTGTGACCCAATAGGCTCGTATCATGTTGGCAATTAAATCACATTTATGATCCTAAACAATGAGTGGTGTCTCGCAACACATCAATGCTACCCAAGTGACAAGATAGTTGGTGATTCGACTAAACCTCTATGATCATTATTCATATATGTTATTGTCCCTTTGTCTAATATATCAAGGCCGAGCATGAGACATGAAATGTGTCACTCTCGTATAGCTCAATATAAGGTTTCTTGATTACCAACTAAACTAACTAAAATTGATGACATTTGTATCCCATACAAACTTATCCAAGCATGGCCACGCATTTCCTCAGTCTCACTAAATGAAGTGGCCTGAAGATATCACTCCTGTTACATAGGAGGGAGAAATCCCATCTTGATCATACAAAACCATCTACATGATATTTGACATACCTAATGGCCACCTTCATGTTCACTCAGTTATGAGGAACAAAGCAAAGTATCAAGTTATGTGACCTTAGGTTAGAGGACAACATATATCATGATCACTATGAGGATCACTAATGGCACTCTTATAACGATCCATGTAGCATTCTCATGGTGGGTTGGTCCAGTACACAAGTTCTCCAACTTCTACCCATATGTAGACTACATATCTCATATTAGTCTCCACACATGCTAGTCTTTATGTATTATTGCAACCCACTCAACAATAATACTAGACCAAGGAAATTTAAGAATACTATTATTCTAGGATTATAATTATGTTTGATTATGTCACACAGAAACAAAATAACAAATACAATTACTGGATTAATGCCTCAATAAAATATCATGACTCAATGTGCAAAATATAATCATTTCATGATTTTGTTTTAGGCATAACAATAACACAAGTAATGTTTCCATTACTTGAGGGCAAAAATTACTACAGCCAGTTTCATGTCATGCACTAGATAGTTCAGATCATTGGGCTTAGCCACCTTGACCCATATGCAATGCCTTAATGATCTTGCATCAATATACGTGCAAGTCCCGTCCCAGATGCATCAGTGTAAATAATAAATGTTTTATCTGGGTCAGGTAAAATAAGAATAGGTGTTTGCCTTAATTTTTGCTCTAGCTCTCTAAACCTATTTTTGGATTCTGTTATCCATTCAAATTTTTAGGACTTCTAGGTCAACATAGTCATCAATAATGCTATTCTGGAAAAGTTGTTAATAAATCTCCTATAGTAACCTGCCAATCCCATGAAAGTCCTAATGTTAGTAACCGTAGTTAGTCTAGGCCATTCTTTCACTACCTTGACCTTTTCTAGGTCTACTTTCAATCCCTGGCTAGTGATAAGATGTCTAAGGAAAGAAATTTCATTAGCCCAAAAATGACATCCAGATGGTTTTGCAAAACACTGATTTTCCTTAGGTATTTGTAACACTTTAACTAAATGCTCTGCATGTTCCTATTTAGTTTTGGAGTATTCCAGTATGTGATCTATAAATACCTCCATAAACTTATTGAAGTAAGGCCTGAAAATTCTATTCACGGCATCCATGAATACTGTAGCAGCATTAGTTACACTAAAGGCATCACTGTATACTCATAATGTCCACATCGGGTACTAAAGGCCGTCTTAGGTATGTCCTCTTCCTCTGGCCATATCTAGAGGTATCCATACTGAAGGTATATCTTAGGGAACATCCTTACCCTTCTAAATCTCTCAAACAAGTCATGTATCCTTGATAAAGGATATTTGTTCTTAACAGTTACAACATTAAGTTTCTTATAATCAATACAATGCCTCAAACTACCATCCTTCTTCTTTATCAAGAAGACTGGTGCTGTCCCTGTAGATGCACTTCGGCAAATGAAGCCCTTTTCCAATAACTCCTCTAGCTACTTTTTCAATTCATCCATCTTTAGGGCTGAAATTCTATAGAAGGGAATTGAAATAAGTGAAACTCTTGGATGTAAGTGAATAGAGAATTCTAAATCATGTTGGGGAGGTAATCCTAGAAGGTCCATAGGAAATACCTCTAGGAACTGGTTTGCTATTAGTATATCCTTCAGTGTTTCTTCTACCGATACCTCATTTAAAGCATAGAGCAGCATTTCATCCTCATCTATTATGAGCATAGACTTTAGTGCCTCAAGCTGCAAACTTTCCACCTTATCCCTAAGCCCACCAGTACATGTCACAAGCTCCTTTTTAGAGTCTATGAAAGTTACTTTTTGAGCTGCATAGTCTATATGGGCCTAGTGCTTCCTTAACCAATCAATTACCAACACAATATCAAACACTTGCATATCCATTACACATAAATCTGAGTCAATTTTACAACTACCAATTTCTAAAGGACAGTCCTTCACCATAGTATTCCTAATGACTATTTGTCTTACGGGAGTTCTAATTAGTTTCATAGTGTTCATTTCTGTGCATACCATACCTATCATATCTAGCACATTATATGCAATAACGGATATGGATGCACTAGTATCAAACAAAACTTTAAGACTATGTCTTGAAATTGTAAAGGTAACTAGTACTATAGGTTCTCAAACTACTTGGCTAGCAAGAGTAAACACTCTAGGCGGCACTTGCTGTTACCACCTCACAAAAATGGGAGAATTACAAAGTATGGCATAATGGTAAAAAACAATTATATTGTGTAATTCTCACCATAGTGATTGAAGTGTGAGGGGTAAAAGGCATGATCAACATCTCCTTAAAAGTTTTTTAAGTTGGTAACTTGGCTCCCAAGAAAAGCCTTAAGGATTGCTTGTTTGTCAAGCAACCTATGGACTTTTTTGTAAGGTTTTGGAAATTTGGGAACTTAATTGCAAAACTCTCAAGAAAGAACTTTGGAGAGTTATGAGAAGGATACAAATGGTATGAAAATGCTATTGCATGATGAAATTGCTTATGGAAGACAATTGTGGACAAAGAAAAGGATAAAGGGCTTTAAGGACTTAAATGTCCTAGTGTAAGCCTTTGGTTATTTATGCTTATGACTTAAGTCAAATGGAAGCATTTTTTAGTTATCTCACTCAAGAAAAGGCAGCCATATCAAGATAAGGATGGTCAAATGTGGGCCAAGTGATTAAGCTTAGGAAACCATGATCTTGTAACAAGGAAAATGACATAACACATGGTTAAGCTAGTTAAGGGTGTTTAGTGCACCTAAGCTAATTTAAGTAGCCAAACTCATCTTTTCTTTTGCCATTTTCAGCCTCATACAGAAGCCTACCCTCTCCACACTTCCCTCATAGCCACCATATCTCCATGCTCTCACCTATTTTCAATTGAAGTGAAGGAAGCAAAATTGAAAGCCAACTAGTGCTATTTCTTGCTTGCACCAAGAATCAAGCTCAAATTTTAGCATACTCACCAAGGTAAGGAGTTGTCTTCATCTCATGGAATGTTTACTGTATCATTCAAACATCCATGGAGGTAGGGCTATGTTTGGAAGAGAGCCAAGTGCTTGATGAACCAAGCTTAGTGAGGGGAGTGCACTTAGTGAAGGTTTTGTGACCTAGTGTGAAGTGCATAGTGATGGCAGTAAATTTAATGATTTCTAGGGCCCAAAGTTAGTACCAACTACTGTTAAAACTCTCCTAAGACCAATCTTAAGCTTAAGGAGGGCTTCCATAATGATTTGCTTATATTGATTGCATGTTTTATGGACTAACCAATGTTAATTGTTGCTGCCATATACATGTGTTTGTTGTTTGTGTTTGGCTGCTCCATTTGAAAGCTGTATGTTGGATATATGCATTGTGTTTCTTGTGTTTTAGTGTCTTTGGATCCAGGTGATATGAAGGGTTACATTATCTTAAGACTATAAGTGTTCCCCATACTAAGTTTCATAATGAAACTTACTCCACTCAAATCTGCCCATTTTAGGTCCAACAGAAAGATAATATTCAAACTTAGGTTTTCCAATTGAGTTTTGATCTGAGATTTCAGGTATGTGAACTTCCATGTGTCTAGTTATGATCTGGAAATTTTGGTAACTTTAGGAGCACATTTGGTATTTTTAGTGATCCTGCTTACTGTACTATGCAGCAGCTGTCCGGCATCCTGTTTCAAGAGTCCATTGTGTCTCAGGCACTCCTATAGCTTAAGGTATATATTTAGCTGAGTTAATACCATTATGTACTGCATGTATGCATGTACATGTATTGTATGTAAAATGAGACAAGTATGTGAACATTTGAGTAATGTTTTGGCTATATATGTGATGTGGTGCGAAGCTGCCTAAGTTTGAATGGTAGGCTGCTTACTTGTAACTTCTATTTTGGTGACATGTTGCTAGATGCAAGAGAATTTAATTCCTATGTCTATTGGACATGTATGGAATAGCCAAAGTTATGATGTTGCAGAGTTGGCTAAGTGACAAAGTTGTGATATCTCCCTATGTACAATGAATCTTGGTATGAAATGTTTACCACAACTAGAGCACATCTAGAGCTTTAACTAGGATTTATAATTTGTACATTTGGAGCTCTGTAGCCAAAGTTATGATGTTGCAGAGTTGGCTAAGTTACTGTTTATTTGGTCCGAATTTTGTAACCAACTTAAAAAATCTATAACTTAGTCCATAGGTGGGCTATTGATGTAAAACAAAATTTCCTAGCCTGTTTTAAGTATTAATTGATATTAAAGAAAATAAAATTGGGGGTACATGGCTAGATTAATATATTTTTTTGAAGGAAGTTTTGGGTGCAGTGGCTGGTTACTTAAACTTAACAAGATTGCCTAATGTGTGGTAGCCATGATTTAGACTTGTACTAGTGTTTTGCTTCCTTGCTTCCATTATTTGCATAAAATGTGAATATGTGTGTAATGGTTGGACTAAAATGCATTCATTTACATAGTTCCCAAGAAGGCCATTTGGGTATGCACACTAAGGCTATTATTCTGATGGCCTACAAAACATACCAACCTTGGGAGTTTTAAATGCACAATTTTGGCACCATAACTGGACTACCCCAAAGTGGGCAATAGATGTTGGTATCAGAGCATGGTTAGAGCATGGTTTATACATATACATATAGTTGCATTTGCATGCTAGCTACATAAATGAACTCAGTTTGGTCAGCTGTTAGAGTCAAGTACCATTAAAATACCTATAATCTTTATATGTGCTCTTTCATGAATCATGACCAGGAAGTAAACATGGTTACCACAAGCAGAGGGGAACCACCCCTAAGGCCTCCTACTAAACCCAAGAAACAAAGAAATCAATAGGAAAGAGGAATCAGGGCCAATAGGGGGCACCAAACCCTGAAGTGCAATAGGTTTGGTTAGAGCGTCAGAAAAACTTAACTTTAATCAATGAAAGCTTAGTAAGGCTGATTAAAGCACAACATCAAGGAGTCCCAATAGCATGAGTAAAAGTAGTTTAAGATCCATAGTAGCAAGCAGCAAAGGAAGCTAGGAACACATCTATACATGTTGCTTCTGGAAAATTGGAAAATAGAAAGGATGAATCTGATGAGGTGGAAGATGAAGATAGGAGAAATCCTAGAGGAAGAAGAGTGAGATCTGAGATTGGTCAGGTGTCCAAGGCCAATCCTTCAATTTATGGCCATTCCTCCACTAGGAAAGAGATTGAGGAAGATCATGAAAGAAAGAGCAAGAGAAGGCAAAGAGGGCATCATCATGCTGAGGAGTCTTACAGATTCAGGAGACAAAGAGCAAAGGATCTCCTGGATGAGGTCAAACTGTTGGAGAGGTTCCAAGGACTAAGGCTTCCATAATTTGATGGAAGAGTAAGACCAGAAAGAGCTGGTAGAGTGTTCCAAAAGGAAAGGATAGAGACATCACAGCAGGGTGGAAAACTAGAAGGTAACATTTACCTTAATGGTATGCATGTTAGTGTTCTATTTGATACTGGTGCATTTGCGTCTATAGTGGCTAGGAAATTTGTTGATGCCGTGAATTTGCCTACTGAAATCATGCCTGTGATATCCTTAGTGAAAATAGCAGGTAGTCAGTGTCTTTTCACTAGCGACCTAACTAAGGATTGCGAGCTAATAGTAGGAAAGACTGAGGTTATGACTAATCTGCTAGTGTTGGACACTGCTAAGTACGATACAGTGCTGGGTATGAATTGGCTTGCTATGTATAACATAAGAATTGATTGTGCTTAAAGAGAAATCACATTGCCTGATGTTGAAGTGTATGCAATAGTGAATTCTAAGGAATTAGTGTATGAAATGCATGGCATGGACCTAGAGGTATTAGATGAAATACCTATGATTTCTAAGCATGATTACTGTTATACATTTAATGGCTTGGATTGTGATGAAGAAGTGGATAGAATACCTATAGTGAAAGACTTTCCACAACTCTTTCCTAGAAATCTGCCAGGTATTCCTCCAACAAGGGAGATTGAGTTTGAGATCAAGCTGCAACCAAGAGCTAGTCCAATATCCATTTTTCCTTATAGAATGCCTATCATAGAGATGAATGAGCTCAAGAAACAACTTGATGAATTTCTTGAAAAAGGGTTCATAAGGCCAAGTGTTTCACCATGGGGAGCTCCAGTTCTCTTTGTAGAAAAATAGTATGGATCATTGAGATTACGCATTGGCTATAGGAAACTCAATGTAGTGACTATCAAGAACAAGTATCCACTCCCTAGGATTGAGGATCTATTTGACCAACTCAAGGGAGCTAAGATATTCTCCAAGATAGATTTGAGATCTAGATACTTTCAATTGAGAGTAAAGGAAGAAGACATTCATAAGACTGAATCTAGGACTAGATATGGGAATTATTAGTATACAGTCATGCCATTTCCTTTGACTAATTCCATAGTTGCTTTCATGGACCTAATGAATGGGGTGTTCACACCACATCTGGCCAAATTTGTGGTTGTGTTCATTGATGAGATCCTATTGTATTCCAAGGGTGAAAATGAATATGAACATCATCTGAAGATTGTCTTAAAGATACTATTAGAACATCAGCTTTATGCCAAGTTATCCAAGTGCCAATTCTGAATAAAGGAACTATATTTCCTAGGACACATCATAGATGCACAACGCTTTAGGGAAGACCTTGAATTGGTCAAGGAAGTGCAAGATTAGGAAAGACCAAAGACTGTAAAGGAAATTAGAAGTTTCCTAGGATTAGCTGAATACTACAGAAGATTTGTATCAAAATTTTCCATGATTACCTCAGTTCTTACTCATCTAACTAGGAAGGGTCAAAGGTTTGAGTGGACTGAGAAGTGTGAAAGGAGTTTCCAGGAGCTCAAGAAGAGGTTGATTGAAGCTCCGATATTGATTCTTCGTAATCCAAGCAAGCCCTACACCATCTATATAGATGCATCTAGATCTAGGTTAGCTTGTGTACTTATGCATGATAGAAATGTCATTGCTTATAGGTCAATACAGTTGAGACCCCATGAGCAAAATTATCCTACCCATGACGTAGAGCTGGTAGCAGCGATATTTGCTTTGAATCAATTGAGACATTACTTGATGAGTAGTTCCTTTGTGATCTACATTGACCATAAAAGCCTAAAGTACTTATTCACTCAGAAAGAGTTGAACAGGAGGCAAAGGAGATGGTTAGAGTGTTACCCACTCCGGGGTATTTCAATTATGGTGCAAAAATTATGCATTTAGACTCCCAGGATTGGTAATGTTCTACAGGCCATTAGAACACTACCTTTAGTGTACATACCCAAGTGGCCCTCTTGGGCACTATGTAAACACATGCATATTGGTCTAACCATCACGCACATATTCAAATTTCATGCACACTATGGTAGCAAATGTTGTTAAGTTCTAGTGACCAGCCATTAGGCAATCTTGTTAAGTTCTAGTGACCAGCCATTACACCTGTAACTTTCACTAATAAACTGTATCATTATAGTTGTGTACCCCCTATTATATTTGCTCCATTATCAATTAGAGACTTATAGAAAACCAAGGAATTTTGTTTGACATCAATAGCCAATCTATGGACCAAGTTATGAATTTCTTAAGTTGGTTACAAAATTCTGACAAAATGAACAATAACTTAGCCAAGTTTACAATGTCATATCTTTGGCTACAAGGCTCCAAATTTAGAAATTCCAAATTTTAGTCTATATGTTCTCTATATGTGGTCAAAATTTCATACAAATATTCCTTCCACACAGGTAGATATAGAACTTTAAGTCTAGAGTCAAAATTCTGGTCACTTTATGACCATTTTGCCCGTACAAAATTTTATAAGCGTGCAAACACTTCATTCACGAGGGGAAAACCCTCCATAGCTATCCCATATATGTCCATTACACATAGGAATTACATTTACTTGCTTTTAACAACTTCATGTGGCCAAAACAGAATTTACAAGTAATTAGCCCATCATTCACACTTAGGCAGCTTTGCACCACATCACTTACAAGGCCAAAACATTACTCAAAATGTTCACACACTTATCTCATTTTACATACACTACATGTACATGCATACATGCACTACAATATGGTCTTAACTCAGCTAATTACGCACCCTAGGTTACAGGAGTGCCTAAGACACAATGGACTCTAGAAACAGGATGCTCGACAGCTGCTGCACAACATAATAAGTAGCGTCACAAAAAATACCAAATGTACTCCTAAAATCACCAAACTCTCCAAATCATAACTAGACACAAGGAAGTTCATGTACATGAAATTTCAGATCAAAAATCAAACCACAAAGGTTATTTTGAATGTGATCTTTCTGCTGGACCTGAAATGACAAAATTGAGAGGAGTAAGTTTCATTGAGAAACTTAGTTAGGTTAACACTTGAATTCCATAGGCAATGTGACCATCATTAAAACCTGCATCCAAAGACTCTAAAACAAAAAAAAACACCATGCATATATACAAGATATAGAAACCAAATGCAGCAGCCATTCACAACCAACAAACACATGAAATGCAGTAGCAACATATAGCATAGGTTAGTCCATAAAATGCATAATAAACATAAGAAAATCACTATGGTAGCCTTCCTCAAGCTAATGCTTGGTTTGAGGAGGATTTTAATAGTAGTTAGTACTAACTTTGGGCTCTAGAAACCCTCATTTCACTGCCATCTTTGTGCATTCCACACTAGGTCACAAAACTTTCAATAAGTGCACTCCCCTCACTAAGCTTGGTTCATCAAGTTCATGGCTCTCTTCCAAGCTTAGCCCTAGCTCCATGGTTCCTTAAAAATATAGAAAACAACCCATGAGAGCAAGACAACCCCTACCTTGAGTGTATGCTAAAATTCAAGCTTGATCCTTGAAGTACTCAAGCAATAGCTCTAGTTTGCTTCCAGTTGCTTCCTTTTGCCTTCAATGCCAATCAATTGCAAGTTTGAAGGTATGGTGGCTATGGAGGAAGTGTGGCTGTGTTCTTGGGCTGGAGAAGGATGAAAACGAGAGAGGGATAAGTGATTTGGCCACTTAAATGGCCTTAAATGGGCTTAAGGGCACAAAACACACCTAAACAAGCTTAATCTTCGTTTATGTCATTTTCCTTCTCTCTAATTATGGTTTCTTTGTCTTAAACTCATTGGTACACATGTGCCCAACATTTTAAGCTATTTATCAAGTCTTGGATGCCTCCCTCATGGTGGGATAATTCCACAATCTCACACTTTCACTTAAGTCAAAAGCTTGAATACCTTAAGGTTTACACTAGGACATTTAGGTCCTTAATGCCTTTAGTGTTTCCTTTGTTCAAACTTGTCTTCCACGAGCAATTTGGTCCTCCAATAGCACTTTAATACCATTCATATCCCTCCCATACCTCTCCAAAGCACTTTCTTGAGAGTTTTGCAATTGAGTACGCAAATTTTCAAAACTTAACAAAAAAGTCCATAGGTTGCTTGACAAACAAGCAACCCTTAAGGCTTTTCTTGGGGGCCAAGTTACCAACTTGGAACACATTTAATGAGGTGTTGATCAATCATTTTACCCCCCACACTTCAATTACTATGGTGAGAATTACATAATATAATAGTTTTTTTTCCATTATGACATGCTTGTAATTCTCCTATTTTTGTGTGGTGGTAACAGTGTTCATCAAGGACTATGATTACAATATAGAGTACATAGAGGGCAAAGGCAATCTAGTAGCAGATACCTTAAGCAAGAAGTACACGGGTCTTTTGAAAAGAGGATCCATAGTTGATCATGATGAGCAGAATAGTCTACTATGCCTATGGCATAAATGGCATGAGTTAGAGGAAACCTAAATCTACACAATGACAATCCAATCAGGATGGATTAAAGAGGTTAGAAAGGCACAGGAGACAGATCCTATTTTGAAAAGGATATCAGGAGAGGAAAAAGGATCCTTGTATGAATCCTTTGCCTACAAGCAAGGATGATTGTACTTCAAGGACTTAATCTATTGGCGTAAAGGACCAAAACTCAAGAATGAAATACTTGAAGAAGCTCACACAATCAAGTTAAACATACATCCAACAAGTGAGAAAATGTATAAAGACTTGAAGACTCACTTCTGGTGGCCAAACATGAAGAGAGACATAACTACTTATGTCTCTAAATGTGCCACATGCTAGAGGGTAAGGTAGAGCACTAGAAGCCAGCTAGTACCATACAGACTCTACCTGTGCTAGTGAGGATGTGGGGCAACAAAGCTGTGGACTTTTTGACTAGATTGCCTATGACTAAATTAAGGCATGATAAAATCTGGGTCATTATGGATAGGCTAACCAAATGTGCCCACTTTTTACCTATGAAACTCATAGATTCTTTAGAGAAGTTGGCTCAGATGTATATCCAAGAGATAGTGAGACTACATGGAATACCACATTCCATTGTATCTGATAGAGATACAAGATTTATGGCTTAATTTTTTAGTGCTTTTCACAAAGCACTAGGTACCAAAATCCACTTGAGTACTACTTATAACCCTCAAACTAATGGGCAAATTAAAAGGGTGATACAAATACTAGAAGACATGCTCAAGAGTTATGTGTTGGATTTCAATGGTGAATGGGACCAACACCTACCATTGGTGGAATTTTCTTATCACAAAAGTTATTAGAGTACCATTGGCATGGCACCTTATGGAGCATTATATAGAAGAAGTCCTATCGCACCCCACTGTTGTGTGGAAGCCTCAGATAGGCTAGAGTTGGGTCCCAAAAGCATTGGGGAAACTACTGCCAAGATTAAGAAGCTTCAAGAAAGATTAAAGGCAACCAATGAAAGAAGCACAGTATATGTTAATAGAAGGAGGGGACACTTGGAGTTTAAGGTTGGTGACAATGTTTGGCTGAAAGTTGCACCAACCAAAGGCACTATCAAATTTGGCAGAAGAACCAAGTTAGCTCCAAGATATACGGATCCTTATGAGATTTTGGACAAAATTGGCAAGGTAGCATACAGGTTAGCTCTACTGCCACGCATGTCAAGTGTTCATAAGGTTTTTTACATCAATATGCTTAAGAAGTGTCTATTAGACACAAAGCATGCTATTGTAAGGGAACACATACAGATGGAACCTAACTTGACATATGAAAAGAAGCATATAGCTATCTTGGCCAAGGACACCAGAAGGTTAAGAAACAAGCTTATTCCCATGGTTAAAGTTTAGTGGTCACACCACTCTGAAAGGGAAGCAACTTGGGTAATTGAAAGGGACCTTATGGAAAGGTATCCTACAGAATACCCGAAGATGAAGACAATTTTGGAGGACCAAAAATTTTAAGGAGGAGAGGATTGTTACCACCTCACAAAAATGGGAGAATTACAAAGTGTGGCATAATGGTAAAAAACAATTATATTGTGTAATTCACCATAGTGATTGAAGTGTGATGGGGAAAAAGGCATGATCAACACCTCCTTAAAAGTGTTTTAAGTTAGTAACTTAGTCCCCAAGAAAAGTCTTAAGGATTGCTTGTTTGTCAAGCAACCTATGGACTTTTTTGTAAGGTTTTGGAAATTTGGGTACTTACTTGCAAAACTCTCAAGAAAGAGCTTTGGAGAGTTATGGGAAGGATATGAATGGTATGAAAGTGCTATTGGAAGACCAAATTGCTTGTGGAAGACAATTGTGGATAAAGAAAATGATAAAGGGCTTTAACGACTTAATTGTCCTAGTATAAGCATTTGGTTGTTTATGCTTTTGACTTAAGTCAAACAGAAGCATTTTGTAGCGATCCCAATCAAGAAAAGGCAGCCAAAGTGGAGATAAGGATGGTCAAATGTGGACCAAGTGTTAAGGTTAAGAAACCATGATTTTGTAGCAAGGAAAATGACGTAAGACATGGTTAAGCTAGTTAAGGGTGTTCAGTTCACCTAAGCTAGTTTAAGTAGCCAAACTCATATTTTCTTCCACCATTTTTGGCCTCATCTAGTAGCCTACCCTCTCCATACTTCTTCCATAGCCACCATACCTCTAAGCTCTCACCTACTAGTAAATGAAGTGAAGGAAGCAAAGTTGAAAGCCAACTAGTGCTAGTTCTTGTGTGCACCAAGAATCAGGCTCAAATTTCAGCGTACCCATCAAGGTAAGGAGTTCTCTTGCTCTCATGGAATGTTTACTATATTATTCAAATATCCATGGAGCTAGCGCTAAGTTTGGAATAGAGCTAAGTGCTTGATGAACCAAGCTTATTGAGGAGAGTGCATTTAGTGAAGGTTTTGTGACCTAGTGTGAAGTGCACAGTGATAAAACTAAATTTGAGGGTTTATAGGACCCAAAGTTAGTACTGACTAGTGTTTAAACTCTCCCAAGGCTAAGCTTAAGGTTGAGAAGGGTTGCCATAGTGATTTACTTATGTTTATTGCATGGTTCATGGACTAACCAATGTTAATGGTTGCTGCTGCATACATGTGTTTCTTGTTTGTGTTTGGCTACTCCATTTGATTGCTATATGTTGGATATATGCATTGTGTTTCTTATATTTTAGTGTCTTTGGATGTAGGTGATTTGAAGGGTTACATTACCTTAAGACTATAAGTGCTCTCCCTACTAAGTTTCACAATGTAACTTATTCCCCTCCAATATTCCTATTCCAGGTCTAGCATAAAGATCACTTTCAAACTAAGCTTGTCACTTGAGTTTTGATCTAAAATTTTAGGTATATTAACTTCCATGTGTCTATTAATGATCTACAAGGTTTTCTAGTTTTAGGAGCACATTTCATATTTTTAGTGACGGTGCTTACTGTACTATGCAGCAGTTGTCGAGCACCCCTATTTCTGGAGTCCATTGTGTCTCAGGCACTCCTGTAACTTTGGATGCATATTTAGCTGATTTGAGAACATGATGTAGCACATGTATGCATGTACATGTAGTGTTTTTAAAATGAGGTAAGTATGTGAACATTTGGGTAATGTTTTGGCTATGTATCTGATGTGGTGCAAAGCTGCCTATGTGTGAATGATAGGCTACTTACTTGTAAATTTTGTTTTCATGACATATTGTTGCTGGATACAAGAGCATGTAGTTCCTATGTGTATTGGACATGTACAAAATAGCCTTGGAGGGCTTACTCATTGTGAATGAAGTGCTTGCACACTTATAAAATTTTATAAGGGCAAAATAGTCATAATGTGACCAAAATTTTGACTATGCACTCAAAGTTCTATATCTCCCTGTGTAGAAGGAATCCTAGTATGAGATTTTGACCATACCAAAAGGACATTAGTAGGTTTAACTAGGATTTGGATTTTCTATATTTGGAGCCCTGTAGCCAAAGTTATGGTAGTGCAAAATTGGCTAAGTTATTGTTCATTTAGTCAGAATTTTGTAACCAACTTAAAAAATCTATAACTTAGTCCATTGGTGGGCTATTGATGTACAACCAAATTTCATGGTTTGGTTTAAGTCTATAGTTGATATTGAAGTAGGGAAACTAAGGGCTACATGGCTAGATTAATATAATTTTTTTGATGAAGTTTCTGGTATAGTGGCTGGTTACTTAAACTTAACAAGATTGCCTAATGTGTGGTTGTCAAGATTAAGACTTGTGCTAGTGTTTTGCTTTCTTGCTGCCATGGTATGCATAAATTGTGAATATGTGCATAATGGTTGGATCAATATGCAAACACTTACATAGTGCCGAAGAAGGCGACTTGGGTATGCACACTAAGGGTACTGTTCTGATGGCCTACAAAACATACCAACCCACCAACCCTGCTAGTTTTGATTGCACTATTTTGGCATCATAACTAGACTACCCCAAAGTGCATAACACTTGCTGCCTAGGTTATGGTGCTGGTCCAGGGTGTATTGCTCTAGCGGCATAAGTCATTGACCCCTCTACGGAAAATCCTTTGCCCAATGCCTCAACTAGTTGCATATCAGCCATACATTACTAGCAAATTTGAAAGGTTTCTTACCATGGAACTTATTACAAACATTTCATGCTCCCTTGCTCACCTTCTTCAACTTTTTGTAGCCACTAGTACCCTTTCCAACGATGTCAAGATGTGGCCTCTTTTGCCTGCCTTACTGCTTGGATGATCCATCTCCATAAACCCTACCGCTTCTAGCCCCATGGGCCATCATATATAACTTTAATGCTAGGGTTCTCTACACCACATCATGGTAAGCCCTGATTGCTACGGCTATGATAGGGTGCGTCAACTCCTGCTTGATTCTCTCTAGGAACCTTTTCACTCTAGTCTCCTCCTGGCCTTCTATGTAGAGAACATATCATATAGGTGTGTTGAACTTGAATTCATATTTAACAGTACTCATCTACCCCTAAGTTAGCTGCTCAAACTTTCTCTTCTTTTCATCCTACATAGCCTCACTAAACTCATCTCTAAATAGCCTTTCAAACTCAGTTCAGGTTAGAACCCTTTGTTTGTACTTTGATCTTCCTTCATTCTCTTCCTTGAGCTCACTTTGAACTCTCCTCCACCACAGCTTTACTCTTATAGCTACCTGAAAGGATGCCAACAACACACTTTCCAGATAATCCATCTCCAATGTCTTAAATAATGTGTTTAACCTATTCAAGAAATAATCTATGGCATTGACATCTCAAAATCCATGAAACATAGGTGGAGTAAAACACTGGACATCCTGAACAATCTCCATCCACCTTGGTATGCTTCTCCTCCAATGCCTCTCAACCTCCTGCTATTGTCCATGCCTAGATCGGTCAAGCACCTCAGGTTGTCCTCCATGGGTTAGGAGATCATTATCGTGTACCCTAGCCTAGCCACTTTTCTTAGCCTGGCCCCTAGCAGGCTTTAGCTGTGGTTACGGTGCTGGAGGTGTTGGTGGTGCATAGCCTACAGGTGGAGGTAGCCCTACTACTACCTGTCTCTTTAGTAGGGTACGTTTACCTTAATTGACTTGCCTTAGGGCCTACTTTTTGCCTTGAAGCAACTGCAACATTAAAGAAAATCATTTGGCCTCCCCCTAGGCCAACTACATCCTTCCCCTGGGTTAACACTGAATCCTACCCTAGATCCTGCTCTGAACTACTCCTTATGTTCACCATTTTACAACTATCAAGTCCAGAAGATATCCACAGATACAATTATTAGCGAAAATAATTATATATTACTAACTACCATCATACAGGGGTTATATAGGTTCTCAATCCTTATGCCTCTGGTAACCTACCCTAGAACTAATGGTTATGTTCCATGGTAGCTTGTATGGATTCATTATAGATAACTGTCCATTTTATACAAATGCATGTTTTAAAATGCTAGCCAGCTACACCAATTATATATTATTTTTACGGTCGTTAACCTACAGCCATAGTAAGGCATAGTATAAAATAGTATCACATTAAGATTTAATCAATTAACAGGCCCACAAAAGAGCACTTTGTGCAAGGCTAACACTAAATTAGTGTAAGTTCCTGAGCTCCCGTATGACTTAAATGGGATTAAGGGTAAAGGCCTATGACAAGTAGATTCCATGTGATTTGGTGAATGGAGTTAATTTGTCAATGCTATGGACATGGTGGACTCGTTTGTTTGCCTAACTTCATGTGTTGTTTGTGCACACTCCAAGCTTGGTAATATTGGTGAATTGTGGCCAAGGATTTGTGTTTTGTACATTTGCAAAGTAAGATTGCGTCCCCAACTTGTTTGGAAGCCTTGAAAGGCCTCCCAATGTACTTTTGTACATCATTTACAAGTTCTGGGCACAGGGCTCTGGTGCCGCCATGCAGGTTCATGTTGTAGCCCCTAGAGCATGCTAGGGAGGCAGGATGGTTGGCCTATGGTGCTAAAGCCCATAGCCTCATAATCGTTCTTTCTGGCTTTGACACCCTTATAATAATTTAGCCATAATGTTTCATTCAAGTGTCTAATTGAGAGGATTCAAGATTCCATGTGAAGCTAAGAGGAAGCGCTACCAAGTGTAGTTTAACATTATTTTAGTGGTGTTCTCACACAAAGTAAGGGCATATTTGGCCACAATAGAGCAATATTAGTTGATTGAAGGGTTTAGTACCATCGGGAGACTAGTCGGGCCTTTATGATTGAAGGCCCAATGTAGGAACTGTAGTCCACCTTGGAGGGTCTCATGGAACCTAGAATTTATGATGCCAACCATGATTATTGCAACTCCACTATGGTGAACCAAGTAATGGTGGATAGGCATGTGCCTTGAGTGAAGCTTTGGTGTACTTGTCACCTAGGCAAGATTACTTGAGGCACTAGTGAAAACCTAGTGCAGTCTAGGTAAGGTTTTGAGGTGGAAGCTTAGCACATAAGTGACCTAGGCAAGTCTAAGGACATGAGGCAACATATGGAGGCATAGTACACATAGTGAGTTCTTTGGAACTCAAATGAGCTGCATTCACCATGTTTCCCTACTCAACGATTAAGGGAAGGTTAAAGTTTCTACGTCAGTAAGCTAAAGCATAGTAGGAGTGACTTAAGGGCTAAAACTCACTAGGCATGGAGTGATGCCTATGAGAGGACTAGGAAGAAGAAAGGTCCCAATGGACTTGAATATATGTACATATGTTAGCCCTTAAACTGCAAGTGCGCAATAGATTTCATATAAAATATATGTGTGTGTCCTTCGGATTTTTCTTGTAGGTTGAAGGACCCTTTATTGAGAATCTTTGATTCTCACTCCCTTTGATTTTGTTGTGCAAATTTTGGGTGTCATTTAGCTAGTAACCATTGAGGGCTGTTGAGCTATGCTCATGCGGGTATATGTTTTATTTGAATCTTTATGATTCTAGTTTCTAGTTTGCTTGTTGGTTACATTATGGTAGTAACTAAGTTGTTTATTTGGTCTAGGTGTTACTTCTTGGGAAGGCTTAAGGTTGAAGACCAAGAAAATGGTAAGGAATGAGGGGAAGAGCAAATATGATGAAGAAGTCGGGGATGATGGAAAGTAAAAGGATCCCAAAGAGTTTTCGAAGAAGGACCTAGGATGTTTTTTCTCTTCATTTTTCTCTTATTGAAAAATTGTTCTTCATGGAAAAAAGCATACTTTTCTTTCCTTCCTTTATCTTTACTAAGTGTTTTTTACCTCGTCTTTCTTTTTTCATTTGAACAATGGCAATTTTTTACCTATTTTAAACATGCTTATTTGGATCCTTGTTTCACTCTTTTTTTTTAAATATATATGTGGACCTCAGCTAATGTACACTTTTACTAACATTTTTCTAAACTGAGGTTGCTAAAATAGCCTTTTTTGGGTTCTCATAACCTAAACTTAATTTTCCAAAGTCATGCTTCCAACTTCTTCACCAAGGTCATTTTGTTGCTACCCTACTTACATTCGAAGGGGTTGGCCTTTCCCCTTTGCTTGGATGAACTACAACCTTAGTTGAATGTTGAAGCTCAAAAAGTTTCCAAGTGTGGAACTCTCTCGAGAAAGTAGTGTATGTATTTTATTCGTTCAAAGAATAGGTACATTGGAAACATTATATCAGCATATTAGTACAATTCTTTTGAATGCCTGAGTAATAAAAGTACTTTGGAAGTCTAATTCCACATTTTATGCAAAGTATTTTTTTGAACTATCTGCAAGCCAAGTGTTTTTCAAATCGAATCAAAAGTACCCTTGAAATTTGTAGACATCGGGCCTTATTTCTACTTTGTTGATCATGAGGTATAACCCTTCTCATTTTACTTGAAGTACTACACATGCAAGTCTTTAGGGTTCAACTCAAACTTCTGAAAGACTCGGTCATTGACCTTAATATCTTTAAGCTTTATTTTCAAATTGGCCTCTACAACTACCTTTTGCTGAAATGCGCTTCTACAAAGCTCGATTGTTTCTCAATGCCCTTCAATTATGTTAAGCTAGACTCCCAAATCAACCTCACTCTTTTCTTCATTGATAATTTGTATTCCTATTTAGATGTAAGCCACTTCGATAGGAACCAAGGCATTGATTTCAAACACAAGGGAGAATAGGGTCTCATTTATGACCTTCACCAAGGTCATGCGATAGTTCCACAACGTGTTTGTAGATTTCCTAGCTAGTTCCCTTTGGCTTCCCCCAATCTATTTTCCAATCCATTTCTTACAGTTTGGTTAGACACTTGGACCTACCATTGCTCTATGAGTGTGTTACTAGGGCAAAGTGAATTTTGATTCCTAGATTATTCCTAAAATCCTGAAATCATTTATAAGTTAATTGTGTTCTATTGTCCATGAACACACACTCGAGCAACCAAACCTGCAAATGATGTTTTTTTAAATGATCTTTTAAACCTGTTTAGCTGGTGTAGTTGTCAATGGTTTGACCTCTATCCATTTGGTGAAGTAATGTACTACTACTATATAGTGCTTCCCCCCTCCGAGGGTTGTGGGGAAGGGAGCGATTATGTCAATTCCCAATAAGGAGAATGGTCAAGGATAGCTTTTTGACATCACAATTTTAGGTGGCACTATTTGCATGGGTTAATGCCTTTTCCTTTTATCACAGTGCCTAACCAACCTTCATGCGTCTTACCTAACCTTAGGTTAGAAACAGCCTCTTTAAAGCACCACCCCACATGAGTGTGTCTATGCCAATGTGTGATTAGCACATCCCCTCATGAACCTATTTCAGTATATTTTTTACATCTTCTTCACCTATTCACCTTTACAAGGGACTAGAGTAACCTTGTCTATACAACTTTTTGCCAATTAAGAAATATCTTCTGGCAACTTTTTGAGAGTCTATGGGTAGGTGTCCATCAAGTAAGTAATCCCTCAATGGAACCCTCCATACTTTTTATATGAGCATGATATGCAGAGAAGTTATGCTTGAGATTTTTGTACATCTGTGCAATTGTGATACTTTGCCTAGGCATCTACCTTGATGTTCTCCTTCCAAGGTACTTTTCTACTTGGAATCAATTAAAATTTTTTCTTCAACTTTTTCATGAGGGTGAAGTATTGCCTACGCACAAGGCCTTTGACCATACACCCTCCCCTCAACTATTGACCTAGCAACTAAAAGTTGCTACAGGTGCGAAGGGCTCAAATATGAATTTTCATAGCCAGTTTGAGACTACCGTTGAGGGCCTTATGTTTAGCCAGATTTGTCATTTGAGACACACTTATTATATCTTGATGTCTTTAATCCATCTAGGCCTCAAAAAGCTATGCCAACACCTAGTGATCGAGTCTAGATGCTCCATCGACAAAGAGGGAGCACTTCAGTTCTTCTTCCTCTCAGCTATCTACCTTACAATTGGTGCCTGCTAGTAGTTCTGCAAAGAAATCTACCAATGCTTAAGCTTTGATCACCTTTCTTGGCTCAAAGATTACATCATATTCTACAACCTCGACGCACCACTTGGACAAATGTCCTGAGTGATAGACTCTTTTTATGACATCTCTCAAAGGAAGACTAGTTTGAGTGATTATGGTGTGGCCTCAAAGTCACCTTCCTACCAACACTAAAGCATAAATTGCCTTTTTTCGTATTGGGTATCACACGACCCCTCATGGCCCTGCCCAGAAAACCTATTGGATCATGCCCCATACTATTTGTAATTGGCTAATTAATTATGTGTGTACTTATTAAAACCTTCATGTCTTTAGTCATTTAGCCTTTTAAGCAATCACACATGAATTATTCTTTTAGTTAGATAATAAAACAAGTAACAAAACAAAGAACATAAACCCTTTCATGAATTTAACTACACATAATTAATTGTGTACAACCATAGATACAAAAGCGGGCTATACTCACAGCCAAGAGTTACCCAAGAGTTCACTACTCTTTCATGAATATCATAGGCATACTAGTGTAAGAAAACTATACACTAAACTATACTGCTGAGATCCATAACTGAGCCCCTACTTTAAAGCAACTCTTAGTGGCAAGCTCCAAAGCCCTCCCTTGTGCTTCACTAGCATCTATCCGCCAAATAAACAACTGTAGTTAGACTATAACATAACTGACAAGTAAATCACACAGCTAGGATCACAAGGATTCAAATAAACATATTACCCACTCATAAGCCTAGCTCAACAGCCTTCAACAGCTGTCGGCTCTATAAATACAAAATATGTGCAATAGTTGCTAAAGGAGTAAGAATTGAAGATTCTTAGTAAGGGATCCTTTAACCTGCAACAAAAATCTTATGGACTCACATATACATATAATATATAAAGTACATTATGCACGCCTGTAGTTTGAAGGCCAACATATGCACATGCATTCAAGCTCCTAAGGACTTTACCTTTTCCTAGTCCTCTCATAGAAGTCACCTCATGCTTAGCGAGTTCTGGCTCGTCACTCACTCCTAGAAAGGCCTGGCTTACTGACATCCTAATGAGCTAAACTCATTAAATGACCTTCCCCTGATTATTGCATAGATGAACATGGTGGAAGCACCTCGGTTGAGTTTCAAAGAACTTACTAATTGTACTAAACCTCCACATAGTGCCTAAAGTGTAGGGTTTCGGGGGGCCAAACAAGTGCAATGGAAGATAACCAAAACCCTTCAGGATCTAAGTGAAATGAGGTAAATCAGGTGCTTGAAAATTTTATACCTAGTCGGTTGAGATCTTTCAGCCAACTATTGAGTTGAATCAGAAACTTGAATAGTTGACGTGTTCTTGCTCTCTACGATATCACCACATCTCGGCAGATGCATTCCTCTTATGCCTGTAGTGCTAGCTTGCGTCCTCCAAGGAATGACAAGAGAAAAGTGTGGCTAGAACTTTTCAGAACTATTCTGATTTAGTGGCTGGGGCAAGAGTTGTGAAATTTTCAGATGTATATATGGTGAGACTCAACTCCCAAGCATAATGGGTTGAAAAATGCTATGACCTTCACAAAATGGGAAAATTAGAGTGTAAGTACCAAAACTTGTATGCTTTAATTTTCAGCATAGTGTATAAATTGTGAAGTGTAAAGTATTTAACATATACTCCCCTAAATGGCATAAACAATGATAGTTTGGTCCTTAAGAAAGAATTGGCATATTGCCTAATTTGCAAGTAACGTATGGAGTAAATTGTAAGGTTACAAAAGTGTGGTACTCAAGTGCACAAATTTCCAAAGATGGCTATGGAAAGGGCATGGATGGAATTAGGAAGAAAGTACATGGATGGAGTTAAGGATATTGTTGGGGACCAAAGTGCTTAAAAAGGCAAAGTTGATCATTTATGGCATAATGCCAACTAAGGATCGAAGTGCCCACCTTTTTGTGTAAAGGTTATAATGACCTTTAACAAGGTTAAAGGTGGTCAAAAATAGTCATTTTCCCAGACAAAATAGCTGCACATAATCTATCCAAGTGTTGGCCAAAGTTTCAAAAATTTGCATATATGCCACCAATGTCAAAATGATGTATAAATGACGAAAAATCTTAATTTTCATGCCATTTCCTCTAAATTTTGTCCCCCAGCAGCCAAGGGTTCTTCCTTAACCTTTCCCACCATCCTCCATAGCCACCATACCTTAAGAAAGCAAGAGGAAGTAAGAGAAAGCAAAGAAGACATCAAAGAATGCAAGAAAACCTATTTTCGGTTCTATTAAGGTTCATCAAATTTCCAGAAAAAGGTAAGGGTTCTATAAAGTTTCCTGCATTGTTTACTATATTTCCAACATCCATGAAGCTAATGCCACACTTGGAAGAGAGCAAAAAGCTCAAGGAACCAAGTATGGGTTAAGGGGAAAGAAGCATGGCAAGGTTTCGGCCTTAGTGTTATGATGCTAAAGATGGCAGCAAGAAAGAAGGGTTTCTAGAGCCCAAGTTAGTACTAACTAAGACCTAAAAGACTCCTAAGACCAGCAAAAAGCTTGAAGAGGGCTGTCATAGTGTTACTAAAGTGATATCTTATTGTTTTATTGAATGATTTTGGACTAACCCTAATGTGTTATTGCTGCCAGCATTGCATGTGTTTGTTGCTGTGTGTGTTGGTGCATATGGTTGCCATATTTGTTTGTGTGTTTTTTTTTGTGTGCTTTTATGTCTTTTTATTTCAGGTGGTACATTTCTATGGAAGACTTTACATTGAAAGCCCTTACTAAGTTCTTTACAAAGAGCTTACTCCCCTTTCTGTCCATTTTCAAGAACATCAGAAACATGACATTCAAACTGACATTTTTTGTTTGATTTTTGGTCTGAATTTTCAGGTACAGGAACTTTCATACTTCTAGTTGTCATCTGGAATTTTTGGTGATTTTATGAGCACATTTGGTATTTTTAGTGAAGGTGCTTATTGTGTTATTTAGCAGCTGTCAAAATCCTGTCCTGGAGTCCATTGTGTCTCAGGCACTATTGTAACTTAGGTGTGTATTTAGCTGAGTTAAGACCATTATGTAGTGCATGTATGCATGTACATGTATTATATGTAAAATGAGAAAAGTATGTCAACATTTGAGTAATGTTTTGGCTATGTATGTGATGTTGTGCAAAGCTGCCCAAGTGTGAATGATAGGCTGCTTGTAAATTCTGTTTTGGGCACATAAAGTTGATAGATGCAAGAGCATGTAATTCTTATGTGTAATGGACATATATGGGGTAGCTATGGAGGGCTTTCCCCTTATGAATGAAGTGTTTGCACACTTATGAAATTTTGTATGGGCAAAATGGTCATAAAGTAACTAGAATTTTGACTCTGCACTCAAAATGTTGTATCTCCATGTGTAGATTGAATCTTGGTATGAAATTTTGAACACAGCTAGATAACATCAAGAGGTTGAATAAGAATTAGAATTTATGAATTTGGAGCCTTGTAGCCAAAGATATGACGTTCCAAAGTCGGCTAAGTTACTGTTCATTTGGTCAGAATTTGTAGTCAACTTAAAAAATCCATAACTTGGTCAATAGGTGGGCTATTGATTTAAAAAAAAATTTTTTGGTTTTATGTAAGCCTCTACTTGATAATGGAGCAAATAAAACAAGGTGTTAAATGGCTAAAATGATACAGTTTATTAGTGCAAGTTACAGGTGTAGTGGCTGGTCACTGGAACTTAACAAGATTGCCTAATGTGTGGTAGCCAAGATAAAGACTTGTGCTAGTGTTTTTCTTCTTTGCTGCCATGGTGTGCATGAAATATGCATGTGTTTACATGGTTAGACCAATATGCATGTTTTGACATAGTGCCCAATAGGGCCACTTGGGTATGCACAGTAAGGGTAGTGTTCTGATGGCCTACAGAACATTACCAATCCTAGGAATCGAAATGCACAATTTGGCACCATAACTGGACTACCCTAAGGTGGGTAACACAAAACCCTAATGCAATTAGGTTTAGTTTCAGCTTCATTAATTGCTCAACCTTTGGGCCAATTATTCATCCAAAATTATTATGAAACCAAAACCCAAACAATTTGGCCCATGCACTCAAATAATCCAATTGGCTTTATGTGTGTGACCCAATAGGCTCCTACCATGTTGGCAATGATCATAAACACATTTATGAACATAAACAATAAGTGGTGTCTAGCAACACATCATTGCTAACTAAGTGACAAGATAGTTGGTGATTCGACTAGGCCTCTTTATCATTATATGTATATGCCATTGTCCTTTTGTCCAAGATATCAAGACCAAGCACAAGACATGGAATGTGTCACTCACGCATAGCCTAATCTATGGTTTCTTGATCACCGAGTATACTAACTTAAACTAATTACATTAATATCATATATCAACTCATCCAAGCATGGCCTTACATTTTCTTAGTCTCACTCTATCAAGGTGCCCAAAGATATCAATCCCATTACATAGGAGGGGCAAATCCCATCTTCAGCATAGAAAACTCTCTGCATGAAATGTGACATATCCAATGATCACTTTCATGATCAATTAGTTTTGAGCAACAAAAGGAAGTATCAAAGTATGTGACTCACATGTAAGGAAACTTGATGACCTTAGGTCAAAGGACTACATATACCATGATCACTATGAGAATCACTTATAACACTCATATAATGATCCATGTAGCGTTCTCATGGTGGGTCAGTGCAGTACACAAGTTCTGTTACCCACTCCGGGGTAGTCCAGTTATGGTGCCAAAACTTTGCATTTAAACTCCCAGGATTGGTAATGTGCTGTAGGCCATCAGAACACTACTCTTAGTGTGCATACCCAAGTGGCCGTCTTGGCCACTATGTAAACACATGCATATTGGCCCAACCATCACATACATATTCACATTTCATGCACACCATGGCAGCAAAGAAGAAAAACACTAGCACAAGTCTTAATCTTCGCTACCACACATTAGGCAATCTTATTAAATTCTAGTGACCCGCCACTGCACCTGTAACTTTCACTAATAAACTGTATCATTCCAGCCACATACACCCTTATTTTATTTGCTCCATTATCAATTAGAGACTTATAGGAAACCAAATAATTTTGTTTTACATCAATAGCCCACCTATGGACCAAGTTATGGATTTTTTAAGTTGGTTACAAAATTCTGACCAAATAAACAGTAACTTAGCCAACTTTGCAACGTCATATATTCGGCTACAGGGCTCCAAATTCAGAAATTCTAAATTCCAGTTCAAAATATAGATGTTCTCTAGGTGTGGTCAAAATTTCGTTCCAAGATTCCTTCTGCACGGTGAGATACAGAACTTTAAGTGCAGAGTCAAAATTCTGGTCACTTTATGACCATTTTGCCCATACAAAATTTCATAAGTGTGCAAACACTTCATTCACAAGGGGAAATCCCTCCAAGGCTACTCCATATATGTCCATTACACATAGGAAATACATTCCCTTTCATCTAACAACTTCATGTGGCCAAAAAAGAATTTACAAATAAACAGCCCATCATTCACATTTAGGCAGCTTTGCACCACATCACTTACATAGCCAAAACATTACTCAAATGTTCACATACTTGTCTCATTTTGCATACACTACATGTACATTCATACATGAACTACACAATGGTCTTAAATCATCTAAATATGCACCCTAAGTTACTGGAGCGCCTGAAATGCAATGGACTCCTGAAACAGGATGCTGGACAGCTGCTGCACAACACAATAAGTACCACCATTAAAAATACCAAATGTACTCCTAAAATTACCAAACTTTCCAGATCACAACTAGACATATGGAAGTTCATGTACCTGAAATTTTAGATTAAAACTCAAACCACAATTGTTTAGTTTGATGGTGATTTTTCAGCTGGACCTGAAATGACAGAATTGAGGGGAGTAAGTTTCATTGAGAAACTTAGTAAGGGTAACACTTGGTTTCTTAAGGTAATGTGATCCTCATTAAAACCTGCATCCAAAGACACTAAAACAAAAAAAACCACAATGCATATATACAAGATATAGCAACCAAATGCAGCAGCTATTCACAACAAACAAACACATGAAATGCAGCAACAACAATAACCATACGTTAGTCTGTAAAACATGCAATAAACTTAAATATATGGAAGCCCTCCTCAAGCTAATGCTTGGCCTTAGGAGGATTTTAACAGTAGTTAGTACTAACTTTGGGCTCTAGAAACCCTCACTTTACTGCCATCTTTAGCATGGTAACACTAAGGCCAAAACCCTGCAATGCTTCTTTCCCTTTAACCCATACTTGGTTCCTGGAGCTTTTTGCTCTCTTCCAAGTATGGTCTTAGCTTCATGGATGTTTGGAAATACAGTAAAAAATCTAGGAAATTTTAGAAAACTCTTACTTCACTGCCATCTTTGTGCACTGCACACTAGGTCACAAAACCTTCAATAAGTGCACTCCCCTCACTAAGCTTGGTTCATCAAGCTCATGGCTCTCTTCCAAGCTTAGCCCTAGCTCCATGGATGTTTGAAAATTGCAGAAAACAGTCCATGAGAGCAAGAGAACCTTACCTTGAGTGTATGCTGAAATTGGAGCTTGATCCTAGGTGCACCCAAGTCTTAGCACCACATAGCTTCCAATTGCCCTTTCTTGCTTTCTTTTGCCTCCAACTTTAATCTTGGAGGTATGATGGCTATGGAAGAAGTGTGGGGGTGGAGATGCTGTGTTTTTTCTGTTGGAAGAGACCAAATGTGGGAGATAAAGACAAAGATAACCACTTATAAAGACTTTAGTGCACAAAACACACTTAATAGCCTTAATTAAGCTTTATGTCATTTTCCTTGCTACAAGACCATGGTTTCTTAGTCTTCATTTCTTGGTCCACATTTGAATTTCTTGCCATGCTTTGCCCAGCCATCCCTTAAGTGGGATAAGTGATTTGGCCACTTCAATGGCCTTAAATGAGCTTAAGGGCACAAAAGACACTTAACAAGCTTAACCTTGTTTTATGTCATTTTCCTTCTCATTAATTATGGTCTTTTTGTCTTAAACTCATTGGTACACATGTGCCTACCATTTTTGACTAATTATCAAGTCTTGGCTGCCTCCCCCATGGTGGGAAAACTCCAAATTGCTCCATTTGACTTAAGTGAAAAAACATACACATCATAAGGCTTACACTATAAACATACACTTAGGTCATTTATGCCTTTTTGTGTTTTTTTTTTGTCTTTAGTTGTCTTCCATGAGCAATTTGGTCCTCCAATAGCACTTTTATACCACTCATATCCTTCTCATAACTCTCTAAATCTCTTTCTTGAGAGTTTTACAATTGAGTACCCGAGTTTCTAAAATCTTACAAAAAAGTCCATAGGTTGCTTGACAAACAAGCAATCCTTATGGTTTTTCTTGGGAGCCCAGTAACCAACTTGGAACACTTTTAAGGAGGTATTGATCATGCCTTTTACCCCCTACACTTCAATCACTATGGTGAGAATTACACAATATAATGGTTTTTAGCCATTATGACACACTTGTAATTCTCCTATTTTTGTGTGGTGGTAACAAGTTCTCTAACTTGTACCCATATCTAGACAACATATCTCATACTAGTCTCTACATATGCTAGACTTTATGCATTATTGCAACCTATTCCACAATAATATTAGACCAAGGATGTTTAAGAATACTATTATTCTAGGGTTATAATTTCATTTGATTATGTCTCACAGAAATAATACAACAAACACAATTACTAGATTAATGCCTCAATAAATTATCATAACTCAATGTGCAAAATACAATCATCTCATGATTGGATTTTGGGCATAACACTAAAAATCTCCAACTTGCACTAAAACCAATCATCCATGTATCTAATACCAATGGATCTAGAATGACTATCATGCTTCTCCTATGTGAGGGGTTTCATTTGTGGATCAGCAATGTTGCTGTCTAACGAGGTCCTACATATCCTCACATTAGCCTTTTTGATGATCTCCCTAATGAGATGATATCGTCAGAGTATGTGTTTGGATCATTGGTGACATTGAGGTTCTTCAGCCTGTGCGATTGCTCCATTGTTTTCACAATAGAGCTTTATTGGGTCAGCAATGCTTGGAACCATTCCAAGTTCTTTGACACACTTCTTGATCCAAATAGCCTCCTTTGCAGCATCCGAGGTGACAAAGTACTCAGATACTGTTGTAGAGTTGGCTGCTGTTTTTTGCTTTAAACTCTTCCAACTCACACCACCACCACCAATACAAAACACATAACCTGATTGTGACCTAAAATCATCCTTATCAGATTGGAATCTAACATCAGTGTAACCCCTTACAATCAGCTCATCTTCACCTCCAAATACCGAGAATGATCCTTTGTCCTTCAAAAGTATTTAATGATGTTCTTAACAACTATCTAGTGACTCTCACCGAGGTTTGATTGGTACCTGCTTGTCATGCTCAAGGCGTACGAGACATTGGGATTGTTACCACACACACAAAAATGGGAGAATTACAAGTGTGGTATAATGGTCAGACAACCATAACATTGTCTAATTCTCTTCACAGTGATTCAAGTGTGAGGGGTAAAAGGTATAATGAACACATCCTTAAAAGTGTTCCAAGTTGGTAACTTGGCCCCCAAGAAAAGCCTTAAGGCTTGCTGCTTTGTCAAGCAACCTATGGAGTTTTTTGTAATATTTTTGAAATTCAAGTACTCAATTGCAAAACTTTTGCAAAAGAGATTTGGAGAGTTATGAGAAGGATATAAATGATATGAAAGTGCTATTGGAGGACCAAATTGCTTATTGAAGACAATTAAAGACAAAGAAAACACAAAAAGGCATAAAGGACATAAGTGTTCTAATGTAGGCCTTAGGATATGTATGTCTTTGACTTAAGTCAAATGAAGCAATTTGGAGTTTTCCTACCTAGGGAAGGGCGTCTATGGCTTGTAAATGGGTCAAAAATGTTGGGCACATGTGCACTAGTGAGTTTAAGACAAATAAACCATATTTAGTGAGAATGAAAATGACATAAAGTAAGGTTAAGCTTGTTTAGCTGTGTTTTGTGCCCTTAAGCTCATTTAAGGCCATTAAGTGGCCAATTCACTTATCTCTCTCTCATTTTCAGCCTCCTCTAGCCCATGAAAACAACCACACTTCCTCCATAGCCACCACCTTCAAACTTGCAATTGATTGAAATTGTAGGCAAAAGGAAGCAATTGGAAGCAAACTAGAGCTATTGCTTGGATACTTCAAGGATCATTAATGTTTGGCCTACCCACTTTGATAAAGGCTTTCTTGCTCTCATGGGTTGTTTTCTGTATTTTCAAGTGGTTATCGAACTAGTTTCAGTTTTGGGCTTGGTTAAGTTAAGACCAACCTAGGAACTTTATCCCTAACAGTTGTTGCCACAAGGAGTTTACCTAGTGCACCCTAGTAATAGCTGAGGTTGTTTGGCCAGTCAAGTGGTCAAAGTAAGCAGCCACTAGCTAGATGTGAAAGGTAGCAATAGTGAACTCGTGGACAATGCATAGCTAGTGTGAGGTAAGTTTTTAACCTTTCACTAGTAGTCTAGCTACTTTGTTGGAGTTATGGCATCAGTTTACCGGCATAGTTTTTTTTTGCATGTTGGGTAGTAGTTTCAAGCAGGGTTAAGGGCTAACCCTAGTGCATTAAGACCTATGAATGTACCAAGTATTGGGTTAGTGCCTGATGCCCTAGGACCCACTTGCTAGTGTGTGGAGTTACATAAGTGGAGGCCTAAATGGCTTAGATTGGAAAAGGTTCCAGGGTTTGGTAGGTAATCTTCTTACATGAGTTTGCTTAGTGGCCTAGTTGTTAGTGAACAACTGGCTAGTCGAATGGATGAGTTCCTTAAAGACATCAACTAAAAGACCAATTCAGTCTAATGTCGTACAGGTGAGTAGGTAAGTTTTTATTTAGTTTCTAACCAGTAATTGTAGTAGGTGACCATACAAAAGAGAAAGGAACAAGGAATTCATCCAAGGGTAAACTGATGGATATGTTCGTTCATCCATTAACTATGTGCCCTAGGGTTGAGGTAGTGAGAGTGGAACCATTGCTAAGGTTCGGTTTGATTGCCTAAAGGCAATAAGAGGAACCAAGAAGTAGGAAGGATTACTGTGGACTAAGGGATAGCGGATGACTTGAGTTCATCACCCCATGGTTAAGTGGAGTCAAGGGCCACTGAGTTGATTCATGGAAGAATAGGGACTCGACTTGTCACACCCCATATAGGCCCTAGCCTGTGCACTCTCAGTGCCACTCAGCACCCTGAAGTTTTTTAAATACTCATATTTTCTGAGTGTTATTAACTACCTTTAATTTCGGCTAACTTTTTGTTAGGTAGATTTAAGTCTTATTTTCTTAAGCTGAGGGCCTGGGAGGTGGCCCAGGTGGCTTGTGAGTTGATTAGAACAATTACTTGCAGCTTAAGTAAGGCCCAACCACTAACTTGCAACACAAGGCAAGACTGTAAATCAATAACTTGCATTACAAGCAAGGCATACACTTAGTCTTGTAAGTGTCTAGGATGTGTGACCATCAAGTGTACTAATTGAATGCATGGCAACCAAGAAGCCCACAACAATTCAAGTTTTGTAAACAAGTTTTCATGCCCATGAACTTTCGGCCAAGAAGTACACAAGAGGTTCAAGCCATACAACAATTCCATAAGCACATATCCACAGCATAACTTGGCATACATGCATCCATTATATACACAAACAAAACCAAGGTTCAACCGAGGCTACATATGTACACAAAATAGCCAACAAACAAGCATCACTTACTTGGCAACATATCAAGAATGCTACAAGTCCAAAACTAGCTCAAGTTATGCCTTACAAACCAAGTTTACCATATACCTGAGAAGGATCTTAAACACTATGTACATGACCATAGTCTGAAGTATAAGACCTATGAATAAGTTCATAGTCATGAAGGCAAACCACCAAACTAGTGCCCAAGAACAAACATCCATCTCCACTGCTAGACAAGTCCCACAATTTACTCAAGGCTTGCAAAACTTGTACCATAAGTTTTGGGCATAAACCATAAACATAAGACTTGTGTGTATAACACAATTAAGCCAAGTTTTGGTTGGCACACATACCTCAAGCAATAAGTGTACTAATAGCACACTGGCAAGCAACCAAGCACACTATTCTAGCTTAATATCCTTTCCTAAAAATTCAAACATTATGGGCATGAGTTTATACTTAGTAGGATTCACAAACGACCGTATAAGGTTTATTTAGTTAAGTTCGAGACTTAACCTTCACTAGCTTAACTTAACCTGCAAGAAAACATAGAAAACAGAAAAACACAATACATACACATAATAACTGAGACATTATATGAGCATAATAATAATACCTACAAGTGGTTAGCACACACAACAAAACAATCAAGCACCCAACTCACACACACACCACAAGTTCATAATCGGCCGAAACCACTAGGAAGCACCAAATTCACCATTTGCACGTCAAGCATTCCAAATGATCACCATACCTCTAGAGCTCCAAGTTCACTAGTAAGTTGGCCTGACTTGCTAAGAACTCTAGGTGCTTGCCTTTACTCAGATTAGCTAGCAAATCCTATAAGAACCCAAAAGTTCACCATTCCAATTAGAACCCGAAAGTTCACTCAATATGCCCATCAAGCAACTGAGATCATGTAGCATAAATTTTCTATCACTTAGCCACCAATAACTACTTGTTCACAAAAATTTTACCAAGCAAACAAGTAGAACATGAACCCTACCTCAAATCCAAGCTTGAGTGCTCTCGGTTATTCTTGAAATTTCAATGGCAATGTCTCTAAGTGCTGAAATCATGAAATCAAAGCGTGATTTCTCCTTCAAGCTTCACTTCATCATTAATCCAACATGAATTCGGCAGCAATGCACCGTCAACTCTCAAGAACATAATGGACTCGATTAAGCCGAAACTAAAACCGAAATGATGAGTTGATTTTTGAGTGGAGGCATGCACTAACTGGCTGTAAGCCACATGGCCTCAAAATTGGCTTAACTTCCCTCTCGACCATGATCAATTTTGCATGGTGTAATGCAATCCATCCATGCTCCTTAATGCCATACTTAGCACCCAAAAGAATATTCAAAGTGGCCCTTAAGTTTTATTTCTCAGCATTGGCAACATAGCCATTTTCTATGTACAATTGGACCATCAAACTTCTTAGTTTAGCACCCTCATCACTTCTCATGATTTCATTTATGTCCCTCATATTTATTTTCTCACCCTAAGCTTCATGGCCATTTTTTCCTTTGTGCATTTGCAACTCGAAAGTTCTCAAATTAACACATACACTATTACACACATGCTCAAACAAATCCCTCATATTTTCATGGCATTTCCGTTCTATTTCTTCTTTTTTCATGGCCTAGGCCAAGCACTGAGGGATGGTCCTAATACGACTAGTGAAACTAGCTGAGTAGGTAAGGGACTAAGTCCTAAGTAGAACCAAGAACACTATGGTGATTGCTTGATGTTTATGTTAGTCCTAGTAAGGTAACGGAACATTGAAGTATTAGTTTGGGATGCCTTAGTGATGCTAGAAAGAGGATATTTTACCATAACCCTATGGGGTAGTATCCGAGGAAAGCCCATGAGGGAGAAAGATATCACTATATCTAGTCATGAGGTAACTCACAAGCAGCCAGAAGGTGAATTAATCTCCCACCTAGTAGAGTGTTATACTCAGTAATCAAAGTGCGAAGTAAAGTATAGGTATAGTTATGCTCAAGCATCTGTTTAATGGCTTCGGTAATTATTATGACTACCAAGGTATAGAGAAGTCAGTGGTTTAAAGCCTAGTCAATAAGGTTATTGGTTAAGTTAGTTAAAGCCCAGAGTTAGAACATTTCATGTGACCCTAGTGCCTTTAAAAGTAAGGGCCCATGATTTGTGAGATTTGTTAAGGGCTAGCGGGTGTGCTGAGTAAATTTATCAGTTTGACACATGGTTGACACAGTTTAGTCATGGTATGATAGTTGAATATTGAGAGTGAAGATGGTTCTTTGTAACCATAGTTAAGTGATTAAGAAGTCGATTAATAATAAGAGGCATATTGGAGCCTAGTGAATGGGTTGAGGTGTCTAGCCGACTATTGACCCAAGGACACACCCAAGGAGCTAATCCAGTGTGTGTAAGGTATTGTGCCGAGAGTACAGGAAAGTGAAGAGACTGAGTGTGTAGGCTTCAGGCACATAGAATACTCCGAGCGGAGCAGCTGAAGTATCTAGACCTTTGAATTGGTTAGTTTCTCAATTGTTAAGTTTTTCAGTGCTAGGTGGTTTGAGTTGAGGGCACATGGATAAGGTCCAAAGGTTGCTAGTTGCTTGGAGGTCTCGGTGCTCATGCTAGAAAGATTTTCTCTTGTGGGAATGCAGGTGTAAGAGGCTCCAGAGTAGCCAAAGTAGGAGGGTGATGATGCTAGGGTGGTGTATAGTATTCCCGCATAATGCACCGATATACTTGATGCATAGCGGCTATCCGAAGGCAGCATTTGGAGACTTGTACACTAAAGTGGGCTAGGACTTACAACTCTTGGTAGTTTATTCATCCAAACAGACCTAAAGTATAGTGGAGCTTGGAGTGGAGTATGTTTCTAGAATGCTAGTAGTGTATGTGGGAAGCCCATAATACACTAGTAAAGGTTAGGTGTTTTCGAGTGCCAGACCAAGAGTAAGGAATTAATAGTGTAAGACTTAGTGGACAAGTTGCATACTTGTTAAGCTAACTTACACTAAGGGATTTGGTAGCTGGCATTGGATGATGAACCTAGGGTAGAACTTTTTCTAGTGTGAGTGCTAACGGACAAGTTTAACTTCTTAAGTTAGCTTACACTAGAAGGTTCTAGTATAGAGGAGTAAGTGAGGGGTTAAGCTATCTTACACTAAAGGACTTAGCATAAAGGTTACAGTAGAGGATTTGTGATCATTGGATTTGTTGGGACAGCTTAGAGTAGTCAGCTGTGTTTTAGCAGTATTGTGTGTTAAAGTATGGAAAGGCCATGCCATAGTCTTCAAGAACAACATTGTGTGAATCTGTCCAGACTGGGTAAGGTCAGACTAGGTGGAGCGGTTAGTGAGCAATAATCAAATTATGGTTGAGAGTGAGCACAGAAGAATGGCATTAACCGTAGTACCTATACGAGACAGGGCTTGACTCAAGTGCCTGAAGGGCATTAGTGGAATGAGTCGGGTAGTTTGTCACCAAGTGGGTTCTTGGGACTAACACCCCTTAGTAAGTTTGGTTAGGATGCATTGGCACCGTATCCTAGGTTAATGTTCCTAAGGTGGGGAGATTGAATTTGGAGGACCAAATTCTCCAAGGTGGGGAGAATGTTATAGCTGTCCTATTGGAAAGCTAGTTGGGAACCTAATTTGAAGTTTACATAGTAAGAATAGGCAAGTTTATCAAAGTTCACTAAGTTCCAAGGAAGTAAAGGCACTAAATGAGGTTCCGGGGCAAAATAGTAATTTTGCATCCTGAATAGCCAGGATAAGTCTTGAGTGTTTTAAAATGAGTTTTTATAACTTAACTTTCAACCTTAACCCAAATTTGAAAAATAAACAAGAATTAATCAAGATGACTAGGTTACCAAAAGGAGGGGACTTAATTCTAACTCTTTAAGTAGTTTGGTGGCTTGGGGTTAAATGAGCCTATAAGTAGGTAAAGAAAGGGGAAGGCTACCATTTTCACGATTCAACCCGAGCTCCTCCTTCTCTCTACCAATTCTCCATCCATTCAACCTCAAAATCAAGAGATTTTCATGGAAATAGACACCACCAAAGATATACAAGCTATAGAAAGCTTGTTTCAAGCATGATTTCATGTTTTTGGAGCTTGGGACCAAGTTTACCACTATCCCCTATTTTTGATGTGAGGTAACACTTGAGTTCTTGGTGAATTCTTGTTTATTAGATGTTTAGAAGCTTGGGTTTTGGTTAGCAAGCATGGTTTTGATGTTTAGTGTGTATGTTTTTGATTGGAACTCAGGTGACACTTTGGTGAGCTTAGTTGATTGTAAAAGAGATTGATTCTTGCTTGTTACTTGGAGTTGAGGTAAGGGAGTTATGTTTTCAAGCTTCATTAATGCTATTGGATAGAGTTTGCTTGATGAAATCAAGTAGTTTTAGCAATAGCATTAGTTAGTGGTTTGGTTTGATCATGGTGGACAAGTGTGTTTGGCTTGATTGGAATGATGTTATAATGCATCATAGGAAGGCTTGTGATGGTTTATTATGGTTTACGCAACATGTACTACACGTATATAAAGTTTGAAGGCTATCCATGCAAGTTTGATATGTTTAAAGAGTGTCCAAAGTTCATAGTAGCAAAATCGGAGATTTTCTAGGCATTTTGTAGGTTTGGTGATGTGCCAACAATCCATATGAGTTCCCATGATGCGTCACCAAGACCTCAGAAATTGGCAGAACGTCGACAATTGTGGCGACACGTCGCCAAGACAGCATTTGACACCCAATTTTGTTTTCAGCATAACTCTTCGCTCGGGTGTCAGATTGAGGTGATTCAAGATTCCACATGAAGCGAAGAGGGAGTAATATGACCTCCATGTTTTAAAAACACTCAAAATGGCCCATTTTAAAAGTTTTTTTAGCTCAAATTTAAGGCAAGTTTTAAAGGAAATTATGGCCACAATAGAGTAGCATAAGTGGGTGCAAGGTTTAGTACCACTAGAAGCCTGGTTGAGACTTTGGATTTGAGGCTTCAATGTGGAAACCTTAGTGCACCTAGTCTACAAGGTCTCATGGGTGAAAGGTTTAGAACCCTTGGCAACCTACCCATGCCATTAGCCACGAGGTTGAAAGGTGAAACCTTAGTGCACTTAGTTGAGGTCCAGAAGAACCTAGTACATGAATCTACCCTTGATCATTACCATACCACTAGTGTGAAGCAAGTATGGTGGATAGGGGAGCACCATGGATAAAGGCTTAGTGCACTTGTTGCCTAGCCAAGTCATACCTTGAGGTACAAGTGAAAGCGTAGTGCATCCTTTGTACGTTAATTGGGTGGATGCTTACTGCACAAGTGGCCTAGTCAAGTCTAAGGACTTGAGGCACTTTGTCAAGGCCTAGTACACCCACTGGATTTCTTACAACATAGCGACGAGCATCCACCATGTTCACCTACATAACAACAGCTAAGGGAAGGCTACATTATTGCATCAGTCAATAAGCTACAGCTTGCTAGGAGCGAGTTAGTCGCGAGAACTCGCTAGCACAGAGTGATGCCCTATGAGGAAGACTAGGATGAGGAGAGGTCTCAGGGGACCTAGTTATATGTATGTATATCAGACCCTCAGGCTGTATGTGCACCTAGTAGGTTACGTATGTTCTCATATATGGAGTCCTCAGGATTTTCTTGTAGGTACATTGAAGACCCCTTACTGAGAATCTCAGATTCTCACTTCTTTACTTTTTATTGTGCAGATTTAGGTGTTGTTGGGCCAGCAACCATTGAGGATTGTTGAGCTGGGCTTGTGAGCAGGTATTAAGTTTATTTGAATCTTCATGATTCTAGGTTATAGGGTGCTTGTTGTTTAACTTATGCTACTAACTACAATTGTCTTTTTGGCTTACAGAGGCTAGTGAAGCACAAAGAACGGCTTACAAAGCTTGCCACTGAGAGTTTGCTCTAAGGTGGAAGCTGAGTCTCAGATCTCAGTATAGTCATTCAGTGTATAGTTTTCATGCACTAGTTTGTTGCCAATGGTCATGTTGAGTAATGTTACTCTAGAGTTGCTCTTGGGTGCGAGCATAGTCTACTCTTATTTGGATGCTTGCAAACAATTTATTATGTGTAGTTAATTCCATTTAATTAATTTGAATGCTTTGACAGTTTTGATATTGTTTAATTAAATTATGCCATGGCAACATTTTAAGTATTATTTCTTTAATATATTGATTAATTCAAAGCATAAATCCATGCATGGTTGCATAATAGGATTAAACAACTAGAAGCATGAAGGTTTTAACTAGTGCACACATAATAAGTTAGCCAATTGCGACTAGCGTACGACAAGTTTCCATAGGCTTCTTGAGCAGGCACCTGAGGGGTCGTGTCAGTTTTTGATATCAGAGCTCGGTCATTGTCATTGGAGGCTAGGTACTGAGATCTAGTGGTTTGCCTTTGTGCTAAGGTAGTTAGTACTAACCAACATCTGTGATTTGTCGTCTGGCTTTGGCTACAAGTTATAATGGTTAAACTGGGTCAGGGTTGCTTTCAAATGCTAAGGTCCAAGAAGGGATCCTAGCAAAGTAGTGTGGAAACATTGGGGCAATTGGTTTGTCTTGCTTCTAGGTAAGGCAACACTTTGGTGTAAGTAGTCAGGATGTGACCACCATCCTAGGAAGTTGTTTTGGACCTCATTCATGAGCTAGGTTATATACAAGGATATGGATTCTCCAAAGGTGGGGAGTACAACCAAGCTAAGTGGATTACTCCAGAGGTTTCAAAACTTGAACCCACCAGCTTGAATGGGTTAGGCTACGCCAAAGAGGCTTGAGGATGCACTCACCTAAGTGGTAAGCACTTGGTCATATGGGCTACAGGGCAGTGAAGGGTAGCACTCTTGTACTTTTCTATCGAGAGTATGAGCTTGAGGATAAGTTCCCTATGGCCTTGAGCTAGTATATGAGGGCATTGGACAATCTTTAAGGTGAGTACCAGTAAGTGGTATAGGATGCAGTAGCTCTTGGAAGAGAGTTAGATGAGTTGAAGACATGAAACTATGAGGTGGAGGTTGTCTCATCTGACCTAGTAAGAGTAAAAGTAACATGCCTATAGTGCAAAGGTAGACTTAAGACCAAGGGATAATAGTGGATTCTAAGGTGAAGGGCAAGGCCTAGAAGTGTAAAGAGTGTATCACTCTCAGCTAACACCGAAAAGTGTTGACAGCGGTTCAAGTGGCTATTGAACTAGTTTCAGTTTTGGGCTTGGTTAAGTTAGGACCAACCCAGGAAGTTTATCCCCAACAATAGTTGCCATAAGGAGTTGACCTAGTGCACCAGAGCAATAGTTGACATTGTTTGGCTAGTCAAGTGGTGAAAGTAAGCAGCCACTAGCCTGATGTGAAAGGTAGGCATAGTGAACTCACAGACAGTGCATAGCTAGTGTGAGGTAAGTTTTTAACCTTTCACTAGTAGTCTAGTTACTTTGTTGGAGTTATGGCATCAGTTTACTGGCATAGTTTTGTTTTGCATGTTGGGTAGTAGTTTCGAGTAGGGGTAAGTGTTGGGTTTCGGGAGCCAAACAGCGCAGCGGAATTTAACCGAAACCCTCCAGGATCCAAGTGAAACGGGGTAAACCGGGTGTTCAAAAATTTTCATACCTAATTTTCGATTGAGATCTCTCACTCAACTGTAGAGTCGAATCACAAAACCTGAACAGTTGACGTGTTCAGGCTCTCTATGGTATCCACACGAGCCTCTCGGGATCACCACGCTTCCACCACGTCCCGGTAGATGCGTTTCTCTTGCGCTCGCAGTGCTAGCTTGCGTCCTCCAAGGAATTGCAAGAGAAGAGTGCGGCTATCCTTTTTGGAGGCTAGGGCAAGGAGACCTACGAATTTCTCACTTAAAAGTTGTATTTATAGTGAGACTCAACTTCCAGGCCTAATAGGTTTCAAAGCCCTAATCCAATTAGGATTTAATTTCGGGCTTAATAATGGCTCAACTTTGGGGCCCATTATTAATACGAAATTAAAGTGAAACCATAACCCAAATAATTAGCCCATGCACTCTAATGATCCAAAATTCTCTATGTGTGCGACCCAATAGGCTTTTATCACGTTGGCAATGATCATAAATCACATTTATGATCATAAGCAATGAGCGGTGTCTAGCAACACATCATTGCTACTGATGGCCTGGGGCCTCATTGTTCAGAGTCATGATGACTGGAGGAGAGACTTCTGGGAGGAAGAACGCCTGGTGGATTGGATCGCCCAAAGGAGAGTGCCTGAAAGCTCAGAAGCAAAGGGTTAGGAGGCCCCCGGAATGTGTTTCCGGGGGGGGGGGGGGGGGGGGGGGGGGGAGCCTCCGACGCCCAAGTCAGTGGTTGGCCAAGAAAAGGCAGAGGAAATAGCACACAAGAGCTGAAGAGTCTCGCCTGGTGATTTTCTCAGAGTCTGGGAGTGAGATCTCTGCCAACCAACCTCCTGCCAAGTATTTATTTCCTGGTATTTATAGGAGTGCCTAGCCCGTTCAGATCGCGACACGTGTTCGGTCGGATGTTTCCTGAATTTCTGGGCGTAGGGGACAGATAGCTGGTAGCAGGTTGCCTTGAGCCTTGTGCTGAGATGGGCCATGATGTGATTCTGATGGCGTTAGCGTGTCAGAGCGCCTTTTGAGGCGGCTTATGACGTCTGTGAAAGGACGTGTCAGAGGCTTCCTTAAATGCTTCCATAAATGCTCCTGCCGTACTCCCGAGGTCCCTGGGTGAGGTCGTCCTTTGGTACGGACAGAGCCTCTTCGGGAAACAAGCCCTCAGTTCGGGGGTTCCCAGTTTCAGGGAGTTCCGCCTTCGGGGATATCATGTTCGGCTCGCTATGTCTGGTGCCTCTTTTCCGAAGGCGATCTGTTCACAACCTTGGGGGGGCAAGTAGTGTCCTCAGGTTTTCCTGGCGTGCCGGGCTCGGAGCTCTTCGGCTATCTCCCGAGGTGCATGATCACACCTTTTCTCGGGTAGCGCCAGCTTCTTCTGGCCATTCTTGTGGCAGGGAGTTCGGCCAGATAGAGGCGATAGCGTTTGGCTATCACATGCCCCCCTTTGGAAAGCCGAAGTGAAGACTTCGGTTTTGCATCTCTTTCCGAGGTTGTTTATGGGAGTCTCTTTGGAAGCTTAACCTGTTCCGAGGATGTACCTTTTGCCCGAAGATCATGGGCTCTTCGGCCTTGGCCTGTTCTTTGGTGTCTTCGAGGCGGAGCCTGTGCCGAAGATACACCTCTTGCCCGAAGGTCATGGGCTGTTCGGCCATAGCCTGTCTCTTGGCGTCCTCGAGTTGGCCTGCTCTTTGTTTCTGCAGGTCTGTTTGGCCAAGCGTGTCAGTCTGAGCGGCGCGTCCCAGTTTTCCAGGGATGTCAGAAGACGTGTCCCAGTTTTCAAGGGACGTTTGGAGGACGTGTCCACCATTTTTCCACAGCGGTTGACACGTGGTGCTTTGCCATTGGAGGAGAGTCACGTCGATTACAGAGGGCACGCCTTTTCAGGTGCAGAGAGCAGTTACGGCGACGGTTCGCCTCCAAAGGGTACTTATGACGATGTTTCGGTTACCCACCTCTGGCTTTATAAATAGCCCATTCCATCATAAGTTCCCTTTGCTTTTTCTTCTGCTCTTTTCTCTGCTTTGCCCCTGTTCTTGCATTTTCTTGCTTTCTGTGGCGGAGCTACCTTAATCAGAGCTTTTTTCCAGCCAACTTTCACGACGGCGTCCTCAGATTTTGGCAAATCTTTCGGTGGGTTTTTGTTTTCCAGTGTGTTTTGATCCCTCTGTTCTTTTGAGTTTTTCTCTGGAAACTGTTTTCTTCCGTTTTCAAACTCGTTTTCATGTCGAAAATGCCCATTCCTGAGAGCTGGCAGCCTCTTTTAGCCCATCCTTGTTGCACCACCCCTGCAAAGTTAGAGAGGTGGAAGAAAAAATTCTTTCTTCCCTCTTACGCCATTACTAGGCTGCCTCGTTCTAGCCATTATGCTTTTTCAAACCATAGTAAGGAGGTTACCGTTTTTCGAGCCCAGCTGAAGGCCGGTCTTCGGTATCCTCCCCCGAAGATGGTGTGCGAGTTCTGCAAATTTCATGGCATTGCTGTGAACCAGCTTCCCCCGAACTCGTTCTGCTATTTTAACGCCTACCTCTGCATGTGTGGCGTCTTCGGGATAGAACCCCATTTTATAATCTTTATGCAGTACTACAAGCTCTCTGTGGTCCCGAAGGGTGGCTTCTATTTCATGCTACCTCGGGGATCCGGGAGCAAGAAATTCATGTTCACCTTCGCTACTAAGGATAGCTGGCGAGGGTGGCAACAGAAGTTCTTCTTCCTGAAGATGGACGAGGCCTGGTCGTACGTTCCGACCAAATGGGCTCAGGGAACACTGGATGTGGACGTTGTTGATCCGAGGATGCTGCTGACCCCAGAGTTGGCTCCCGTGTTCGCGGATTTCGACGCCCGCATTCGGGCTGTCTCTGACTGGGATCCCGAGGTCGCTCCGCGCGCCCTTTACCCTTTTCCAATCAACTGGAAGTTGATGACCGAAGAGGTCCTTCGGGAACTAAAGGTGGTAAAGGAGCACGAGACTGACCTCGAGATGCCAGCTCCTGCCATCGCCGGGAAGGATTCCTGGTTGGTCAAGCTTCTTAAGGAGGAAATTTCTTTCGAAACGCTTGTCGAAAGTGAGTCATCTTCTACTCCTTTGCTGTTTTTTCCTCGGACTTACGCTGATGTTTCTCTCATTTTTCAGAGATGGGCGACGGGACTGCCGCCTATTACAAGTCCCTTTTCACCGGCCAAGTGGAGAAGGGCGATCAGACGAAGAAGGCGGCTTCCCGAAGGCGGAAGTCTACTGGCGCGGGGCCTTCGAGGAAACGGGCAAAGAGAGCTACCCAGGTTCCTCTAGAAGAAATTCCCGAGGAGACTGCCGAGGAGCCTGGGTCCGCCGAGATTCCGGCGTCTGAGACTGCTGCTTCCGAGGTCCCTTCAACCGACGTCCCTCCTCAAAGTCCTACTGCGTCGCAGGCCCTCCTTGATGTAGTGGTAGAAGTACCTTCTGCCGAGGAGCGGCGCAGGCGGAAGGGCAAGGGCATTTCAACCGAGGAGGCCGAGGACTCCGAGGACGTCGTTGTCGAGGTTCCACCAGGTTTGTTTCCAGACAAAGTGTACTTCCTTTGTTTTTTCTGGATTGCCTTCTTTGTCTTTAATCTCCTTCTCATTCTTGCCACGCAGGGGAGTTGACTACCCCTGACTGGGCGGCCGAACATGCTCGGAAGCGAGCTCTTCGGGACGCCAAAATCCCGCAAGGGAAGATACCAAAGGAGCCTTTCTGGACGTTCACGGAGGACATGAATTTGTACGCCGAGGACTGTCCTCAAATGGCGAAGGAAATTTCGAAGGGGGTGCTTATTGAGGCCTCCTTCAAGGCTATAGCGGCGGCCCATCCGGGGGATAACACTCTCGCCGCAAAGATCACCGAGCATGCTGCTCAGGTATATCCTTCACAGCTCTTTCCCTTCAATTTTTTCCTAAGTTTTTGGCTCTTACTGACCTTGCGTTTTATCTTTTTGCAGCTGCTGGGGTACGCCGGCTTTCTCCGAGTTCGGGTGGCCAGGGAGGTTGCCTTCCGAACTTCGGCCACTCAGACCATGAATGAGGCGAGGATCGCACTCGCGGAGTCGGCCGCCAAAAACCAGCAGCTGAAAGAGGCTGCTGAGAAAGAAGTGACTGCCCTTCGGGAGGAGTTCCGGAAGGAAAAAGAAGAACTTCAAAAGGATTCCTCCCAGAAGATTGCTGACCTCGGTGATCAAATAAAGGGGATGCTCACCGCCAACGAAGATCTTCTCAAGCACAAGGCTGCTTCTGACAGCCTTATAGTGTCGTTGACGAGTGAGAATAACACTCTTCGGGCTGAGGTCGAGTCTTTGAAGAAGGGGTCCAAGGGGCGTTGGAGATAAAGGCGCTGAAGGAGGAGATTGCTGAACTGAAGGACGACCTTGACGACCTCGAGCTTGATAAGAACGAGTCTGATCAAATGGCCAAGGTTGCCTTTCAGGACGGCTTCTGCCTTGCTCGTCACCAGATTCTCCAGAGGTTCCCAGATTTAGACCTCTCTTTTCTTGAGCCCCTAAATATTCCTGAGGGACCTCGGTGGGAATGGTCCAAGGTCGAGCATCTGAAACTTCCTCCTTCAATGCCGGCGCGAAAGGTGGTGGAAAAGGGCGGGCCAGCGAGTGGCTCTCGGGACGCCGCGAACCCCTAGGCTATTTTTTAGGGCCCCTTTTCCTTCCCTTCTATTTTGTATTCCTTCTTCGGGCACTTCTTTACTGTAAAGCAGCTTTGCTCTTAATGAAGATTTTTTGGCTAAGTCTTTTCTTGCAAGTTTCTTCATTTCCATTGTCCCGAACACGTTCGCTCAAGAGACTTCGGAAAACCTGCGATCAAAGAAACTTTTTTACCTTCCTTTGTCCGAGCCTGTTCGCTCGAGAGGCTTTTTGGAAAGTCTGAAAAATTTGACTAAGTCTTTTTGCAGGCTTTTGCATTTCCATTTTGTCCCGAACACGTTCGCTCGAGGGACTTTGGAAATTCCTTAGTCAAAAAATTTTCCTTCTTTTCCTTTTGTCCTGAGCATGTTTGCTCAAGAGACTTAGGAAATCTTTCGAGAGTTGTTTTCCATTTTTTCCGAGCGTGATGGCTCAAGGGACTTCGGAAAACTGTCTTTGCGCTTATTTCGGCGTGTACTTCTGCGACGTTCTTGTTTCCCATATTTCCCGAGCATGATGGCTCAAGGGACTTCGGGAAACTGCCTCTGCGAGATTTCTCCATCTTTTCCAGAGCATGATGGCTCAAGGGACTCTGGGAGGTTAATCTGCGCTTTATTACGGCGAGCATCTTCACGGAATTCTACTTTGCACAATTTTGGATACTTAAGAACTTTCCTTAAGAGCATTCTGTACTTACAATTCCTCCGCTTCATCTTAGGCGTAGAATTTTTTCAAGGCGTCTGAGTGCCAAGTATTTTTCAATTCTACGCCTTCGGCGTCGCCAAGTTTGTACACGCCTTTTCGTACTTCGGCGAGAACCAGATAAGGTCCTTCCCAGTTTGCGCGAAGTACTCCGTGGGACGGCTTTCGGGGTGCAAAGTCAGCCTTTCGGAGAACGAGGTCTCCCTTCTTGATTTCTTTTGGCCTGGCCCGTAAGTTTACAGCCGCGGCCACTCTTTGCTGAAAAGCTTTTCTTCTCAGCTCGGCTATTTCTCTGTGTTCGCCGACGAGGTCGAGCTTGGTTCTGAGGCCGAGGTCGTTTCCACCTTCATCAAATATTTGCACCCGTACTGATGGTCTGACTATCTCGACTGGGATAATGGCCTCTGTCCCGAAGACTAGTGAAAAGGGAGTTTCCCCTGTGGCCCTTCGGGGCGTCGTTCGGTAGCTCCACAATACGCTTTGGAGTTCTCCTGGCCATTTCCCTTTTGCTTCTCCCAGTCTCTTTTTCAGGCCATCTTTTATGGTCCTGTTCGATACTTCCACCTGCCCGTTGCTTTGGGGGTGAGCTACTGGGGCGAAGTGCATTTTTATTCCGAGGTCGCTGATAAATTCCTGGAATCCTTTGTCTATGAATTGGGATCCATTATCAGCTACTAGTACCCTCGGTATGCCAAATCTGCATACAATGTTCTTCCATACGAACTTCTGCACTTCTTTTGCCGAGATAGTTGCCAGCGGTTCTGCCTCGACCCATTTAGAGAAATAGTCCACTGCTACAACGCAGAATTTCACGCCTCCGGGTGCTGTGGGGAGTGGCCCAATAAGGTCTATACCCCAGACTGCGAACGGCCAAGGATAGTCAGTCGAACTTACCATCTCCGAGGGTGCCCTCTGGATGTTCGCGTGTCTCTGGCAGCTACCACATTTCCGGACGAACTGTCTTGCGTCCTTTCTCAGGGTAGGCCAGAAGTATCCTTGGCGAAGTATCACCGCTGCAAGGGCATCAGTTCCGATATGTGAGCCACACATGCCTTCGTGGACCTCTTCAAGGATCATTTCAGTATCCTCTTCAGCCACGCATCTCTGCAGCGGGTTTGCATATCCCTGCCGGTATAACTCTTCACCAATCAGGAAGAATCAGCCGGAGCGTCTTCGCAGTCTCGCAGCGTCGCCGGGGTCTTCGGGGAGCATATTTTCTGTGAGGTATCTCTTTATGGGATCTTTCCATCCTTTTCCCGAGGTCGCTATGCTCAGCACTGAGATGCTCGGATGGTCTAGCACCTCGGTGTATGTTTTCAACTTCGCCAAGCAATCCGCCTCAGTGTTATTCCGCCGAGGTACATTTTCGATCCGTACGGCGTCAAACTCTTGGATGAGCTTTGCTACCAGCTCGTGGTATTTTGCCAAGATTGGGTCCTTCGCCCCATAATCTCCTGCCGTCTGCCGAACTACCAGCTGGGAATCGCTGTGAGCCTTTAAGTTTCTCACGCCAATCCTTCTGGCCAAGCGTAATCCCGCTATGAGGGCTTCATACTCAGCCACATTGTTGGTGACGCTGAAGCTGAACTTGATAGCCTTCATTACCTCCAGGCCTTCGGGGCCCCTGATAATTACTCCAGCTCCCTGGTGTTCGGACCCCGAGGCTCCGTCTACGTGCAAGGTCCATTCTGGCTCACCCTCTTTTGGATCTGAATGGCTCTCCTCAGTGGTGGGTATTTCGGCGATAAAATCTGCCAGTGCTTGAGCTTTTATGGCCTTCCGAGGCTCATACGTGATTTCGTGTTCGCCCAGCTCTATGCACCACTTGGAGAGCCTTCCCGAATGATCAACTCTCTTCATGACATCCCGTAGTGGCAGACTACTTCGGACGATGATGGGGTGAGCCTGAAAGTATGGTCGTAGCCTTCTCCCTGCAAGCACCAAGGCGTATATAGCTTTTTGAAGCAAAGGGTACCTGACTTCGGCGCCATGCAGGGACTTGCTGACGTAATAGACTGGCCATTGCTTTGGCCCTTCTTCTTTCACGAGGACCGAGCTTACAGCTTTCTCCGTGACGGCGAGGTACAATACGAGGGGCTCTCCCTCCCGAGGTTGTCGCAGAGTCGGCAGGCTGGCCAAGTAGACTTTGAGTTCTTCCCAGGCCTTTTGGCAATCTTCATCCCAAGGATGATCATTTCTTCCGAGGTTGCCTTCCATTTTTGCTGCCTTTGTGAGGACTTTGAAGAAAGGTCGACACCTATCTCCGTACCTGGAAATAAACCTGCTCAGAGAGGTTATTCTTCCGGTGAGTCTCTGCACGTCTTTGACTGTGGCAGGAGTTCGGAACTCAAGCAGAGCCTTAATCTTCTCGGGGTTAGCGTCGATGCCTCTTTCGGATACCATGTACCCAAGGAATTTTCCCGAGGTTACCCCGAAGATGCACTTCTCAGGATTAAGGCGGATCCCGAAGGCTCTGAGCTTTTGGAAGGTTTCCTCTAAATCTGCAACGTGGTAGCCAGGCAGCTTGCTCTTGACTATCATATCATCAACATACACCTCCATGTTTCTCCCCATTTGGTCTTTGAAGACCTTGTTCATCAGCCTCTGGTAGATGGCTCCTGCATTTTTTAGCCCGAAGGGCATCCTGATATAGCAATATGTTCCTCCCTCGGTGATGAAGGCAGTCTTCTCTTCATCTTCGGGGTCCATCCTTATTTGATGGTAGCCACTGAAGGCGTCTAGGAAACTAAGGAGCCCATATTCAGCAGTTGAATCTACCAGTTGATCTATTGGCGGCAGAGGGTATGAGTCTTTCGGGCAAGCATCGTTCAAATTTCTGAAATCGATGCACATCCGGAGTTTGCTGCTACCTTCTTTTGTGGCGATGACCACGTTGCTTAACCATTCGGGGTACTTCACTTCCCTGATAACTTCAGCATCTAGGAGACGCTGGACTTCGGTTTTGACAAAGTTGCTTTTGTGGGCTGAGATGCTTCGTTTCTTTTGCCGGACAGGTTTTGCTTCCGGGCTTACTTTGAGGCTGTGCTGTATTATGCCAGGGTTTACTCCTGGCATATCTTTCGGCGAGTAGGCAAACAGATCTTTATTTTCCAGCAGAAAGGATACAAGTTTTTCCTTGTCACCTTCGGCCAAGCTCTTCCCTATTCGGGTAGATTGTCCTGGGACAAGATCTACTGCTTCCGTTTCTGCCTTTGCGGGATCTTCTCCTTTGCCTTTCTCCTGCGCCTTTGCCTCCACCGTTTGTGTAGAGTTGTTTGCCGGAGCCTTTCGTGCTTTCACAAACACCTTTCTTACCTCGGCCTGGTCTATGAAGATCTCTGCATCTCCATCCTTGGTGGCGAATGTGACAGTCAAGTACTTCACATCAGGGCGAATGTGCAGGTTTCCCTGTGTCTGCCTTCCAAGGATGGCGTTGTACGAGGACGGGACGTCCATGACGATGAATCTTGCCATTGTGGAGGCGTACAACTCAGCTGCTCCGTCTACCGAAGTCCCTTTCATCATCAGCGGGAGATCGATCCATCCGAGGACGGGGAGTTCGGATGGTCCAACCCCAAAAGTGGGCGAGGTGACAGGCTTCAGTTCGCTGCTGGAGATGCCCAAGCTCGGCAGCAGGTGCGAGAATAGGACGTCAGCATTTGAGCCATCATCAAGCAACACTCTTTTGACGTCCCAGTTCCCTATTCTCGCCATAATCAGCAGCGGATCGTCGTGGGGGAAGACGACGGTGGAGCCATCTTTGCGAGCCAGCTTCTTTGATGGACTTTGATACTCCATGACTGCAATTTCTCTGGCTTTCCGCTTTCTTTCCGAGGATGGGAGCCCCGTGGTGATGGTTTGGATAACCCCTGCTGGAGGTGGAGGGCGCCTTTTTGGACTTCGGTTTCTCCGCCTGTCGGAGTCATAGTCCTCATCTTCGGCCCTTTCTTCCTCCATTTTTCTGCCTTTCGGGGATGGCATCCTCAGGTATTTCCGAAGTTGGCCCTGTTTTATCAGCGACTCTATGTACTTCTTCAGCTGGAAGCAGTCTTCGGTGTCATGACCGTGGTCGCGATGAAACTGGCAGAACTTCTTTGCATTCTTCTTATTATCGGCGGTCATGGCCCTTGGCCGCCGAATCTGCGTCCCTTGCCTTTCCAGCGCCATGAGGATGTTGGTCCGTGTGGTGCTCAGGGGCGTGAAACTTTGAGGCTTCCTTCCCCACATCCTCCGAGATCGTCCTGCCTGTTCGGTAGGATTACGGGCTTGCTGATTGGACCCTTCGGCGCGGTGGTTGTCTGACTTTGGCCCAGCCATTCTCAGCTCCTCGGCTGTCATGTGCTGTTCGGCCCTTCGGTAAAATTCTCCGAGGGTGTCCGGGGGGTCCTTTGAGAACTCGTAGAACAGCTGTGAGTCCCGCCGAAGGCCCCGTGTCATGGCAAGAATGCGGATTTCGGGCCGGAAGTCTGGGACGCTCAGGGCTTCCCTGTTGAATCTTTCGACATAGTCTCGGATGGTTTCTCCGTTCCTCTGCTCTATGTCGAACATCTGTACAGGCATCTTCGCCGTTGGCCTGCTCCCAATGAACTGCTGGGTGAAGGCTGTGGACAACTCCTGGAACTCAGTGATGGTCCCTGGGGGCAATGAATTGTACCACGCAGTTGCTGGCCCTGTGAGGGTGACTTCGAAGCATTTGCACATGGTAGCGTCATCAGCACCGTGCATTATCATGCTGCGTCTGTACTTCGTCAGATGGGCCTGTGGATCAGTACGACCATCATAAATCTCCAACCGAGGTACTCTGAAGTCACCTGGCATGGCTGCCTCAACGACGGCCTGAGTGAAAGGGGAGTCATCTTCGCAGAATGTTCCCGAGAGTCTGGCCCAAACGGGTTTTCTGGCCATTTGTTTCTCCACTCTGTCCAGCCGTGCTAGTATCCTCTCCATAAGCACTGTGGCGCTAGGGCCTTCTTCAGGGAATGAAGATCGTCGGCGCCTCTTCGGGGGGCGAGTTCGGCGCTGAGGGGACAAGGACCTCGCCTCAGGCGACGAACTGCTTCGCTGTGAGACTCTCAGTCGCTTGGACCTGGTTTGTCCCACAGAACGTTTCCCGAGGGCTATATCTTCTGTGGATGATTCTTCGCGAGGGTCTCCACTCCCCAAACTGCGATGTGTAGACTTGGGGCTTCTCTCCCGAGGGCGTGTCACTGAGGGGGGTCTCTGGGCCTGTGCTTGCTGTGGCCACCTTCGGTCGATCTGCTGTGTCATTTCAGACACGACCGAACGCTGAAAGTCCCTCAAGAAGCTCATGGTGACTACCAGAGGGCGGTCTTCCTCGGGCGCAGAAGTCCCTGGGAGTGTTTGCTCAGCAGCCGGTTGTATCTCAGGCGCGGACGGGGACCTTGGGAGTCCCTTGTCCTTAGAACGCCGAGTCTCAACGACGGCGATCTCAGAGCGGGTTCCCACAGACGGCGCCAAATGATGGCCAGGGGCCTCATCGTTTATAGTCATGATGACTGGTGGAGAGACTTCTGGGAGGAAGAACGCCTGGTGGATGGATCGCCCAAGGGAGTGTGCCTGAAAGCTCAGAAACAAAGGGTTAGGAGGCCCCCGGAGTGTTTTTCCGGGGGGGGAGCCTCCGACGCCCAAGTCAGTGGTGGCTGAGAGAAAGGCAGAGGAAAATAGCACAAAGGGCTGAGGAGTCTTGCCTGGTAATTTTCTCATAGTGGGGAGCCGTATTTCGCCAGCTAACCAACCTCTTGTCTGGTACTAACTCCTGGTATTTATAGGAGTGCCTAGCCCGTTCAGATCGCGACACGTGTTCGGTCGGATGTTCCTGAATTTCTGGGCATAGGAGACAGATAGTAGGTTACCTTGAGCCATGTGCTGAGACGGGCCATGATGTGATTTTGATGGCGTCAGCGTGGCAGAGCGCCTTTTGAGGCGGATTGTGGCGTCTGTGATTGGATGTGTCAGAGGCTTCCTTAAATGCTTCCATAAATCTCCTGCCGTACTCCCGAGGTCCCTGGGTGAGGTCGTCCTTTGGTACGGACAGAGCCTCTTCGGGAAACAAGCCCTGAGCTCGGGGGTTCCCAGCTTCAGGGAGTTCCGCCTTCGGGGATATCATGTTCGGCTCGCTATGTTTGGTGCCGCTTTTCCGAAGGCGATCTGTTCACAACCCTGGGGGGGCGAGTAGTGTCCTGACGTGCTGGGCTCGGAGCTCTTCGGCTATCTCCCGAGGTGCCTGATCACACCTTTTCTCGGGTAGCGCCAGCTTCTTCTGGCCATTCTTGTGGCAGGGAGTTCGGCCAGATCGAGGCGATAGCGTTTGGCTATCAAGCTACCCAAGTGACAAGATTGTCGATGATTCGACTATACCTTTATGATCATCACCGATATATGCCATTGTCCCTTTGTCCAAGATATCAAGACTAAGCACGAGACATGGAATGTGTCACTCTCGTATAGCCCAATCTTTGGTTTCTTGATTACCGAGTAGACTAACTTAAACTGATGACATTGATATCGCATATCAACTCATCCGAGCATGGCCATGCATTTTCTAAGTCTCACTCTATCAAGGGGCCCGAAGATATCGCTCCCGTTACATAGGAGGGACAAATCCCATCTTGATCATACAAATCCCTCTGCATGATATGTGACATACCCAATGACCTCCTTCAAGTTCACTCAGTTACGAGCAACAAAGGAAAGTATCAAAGTATGTGACTCACATGTGGGGAACCTTGATGATCTTAGGTCGAAGGACTACATATACCCTGATCACTATGGGAATCACTTATGACACTCATATAACGATCCATGTAGTGTTCTCATGGTGGGTCGGTCCAGTACACAAGTTCTCCAACTTGTACCCATATGTAGACTACATATCTCATATTAGTCACCACGTATGCTAGTCGTTATGTATTATTGCAACCCGCTCCACAATAATACTAGACCAGGGACTTTTAAGAATATCATTATTCTAGGGTTACAATTATGTTTGTTAAGTTACGCAGGAACAAAACAACAAACATAATTGCTAGATTAATGCCTTAGTAAAATATCATGACTCAATGTACAAAAATACAATCATCTCATGATTGGCTTTTTGGGCACAACACTAACAGTAAGGGCTAACCCAAGCGCATTAAGACCTACGGATGCACCAAGTATAGGGTTAATGCCTGATGCCATAGGACCCACTTGCTAATGTGTGGAGTTACATAAGTAAAGGGCTAAATGGCTTAAATTGGAAAAGGTTCCAGGGTTTGGTAGGTAATCTTCTTACATGAGTTTGCTTAGTGGCCTAGTTGTTAGTGAACGACTGGCTAGTCGAATGGATGAGTTCCTTAAAGACATCAACTAAAGGAGCAGTTCAGTCTAATGCCGTACAGGTGAGTAGGTAAGTTTTTATTTAGTTTCTAACAAGTAATTGTAGTAGGTAACCATACAAAGGAGAAAGGAACAAGGAATTCATCCAAGGGTAAACTGATGGATAGGCTCATTCGTCCATTAGCTATATGCCCTAGGGTTGAGCCAGTGAGAGTGGAACCATTGCTAAGGTTCGGTTTGATTACCTAAAGGCAATAAGAGGAACTAGGCAATAGGAAGGATTGCCGTGGACCAGGGGATAGTGGATGACTTGAGCTCATCACCCCATGGTTAAGTGGAGTGAAGGGCCACTGAGTTGATTCATGGAAGAAGAGGGACTCGACTAGTGAAACTAGCTGAGTAGGTAAGGGACTAAGTCCTAAGTGGAACCAAGAACACTATGGTGATTGCTTGATGTTTATGTTAGTGCCAGTAAGCTAATGGAACATTGAAGTATCAGTTTGGGATGCCTAAGTGATGCCAGAAAGAGGATACTTTGCCTTAACCCTATGGGGTAGTATCCGAGGAATGCCCGTGAGGGAGAAAGAGATCACTATGTCTAGTCATGAGGTGACTCACAAGCAGCCACAAGGTGAATTAATCTCCCACCTAGTAGAGTGTTATACTCAGTAATCAAAGTGCCAAGTCGAGTATAGGTACAGTTGTGCTCAAGCATCTGTTTGATGGCTTTGGTAGTTATTGTGACTACCAAGGTAGAGAGAAGTCAGTGGTTTGAAGCCCAGTCAATAAGGTTATTGGTTGAGTTAGTTAAAGCCCAGAGTTAGAACATTTCATGTGACCCTAGTGCCTTTAAAAGGAAGGGCCCATGATTTGTGAGATTGGTTAAGGGCTAGCGGGTGTGCTGAGTAAATTTATCAGTTTGACACATGGGTGACATAGTTTAGTCATGGTATGATAGTTGAATATTGAGAGTGAAGATGGTTCTTTGTAACCATAGTTAAGTGATTAAGAAGTCGATTAAGAATAAGAGGCACATTGGAGCCTAGTGAATGGGTTGAGGTGTCTAGTCGACTACTGACCCAAGGACACACCCAAGAAGCTAATCCAGTGTTTGTAGGGTATGTGGCTAGAGTACAGGAAAGTGAAGAGACTGAGTGTGTAGGCTTCGGGCACCTAGAATACTCCGAGTGGAGCAGCCAAAGTATCAAGACCTTTGACTTGGTTAGTTTCTCAATAGTTAAGTTTTTGAGTGCTAGGTGGTTTGAGTTAAGGGTGCACGGATTAGGCCCAAAGGTTACTAGCTGCTTGGAGGTCTCAGCACTCATGCCAGAAAGATTTTCTCTTGTGGGCATACAGGTGTAAGAGGCTCCAGAGTTGTGAAAGCAATAGGGTGATGATGCTCGGGTGGTGTATGGTTATCCTGCCCAGTGCACCGGTATACCTGATGCATAGGGGCCATCCGAAGGGACCATTTCAAGACTTGTACTCTAGAGTGGGCTGAGACTTACAACTCTCGGTAGTTTATTCATTCAAAGAGACCTAGAGTATAGCGGAGCTTAGAGCGGAGTATGTCTTAAGAATGCTAATAGTGTATGTAGGAAGCCCATAATACACTAGTGACACACTTAGCCTAGTAAAGGTTAGGAGTTGTCGAGTGCCAGACCAAGAGTAAGGAATTAACAGTGTAAGAGTTAGCGGACAAGTTGCATACTTGTTAAGCTAACTTACACTAAGGGATTTGGTAGCTGGCATTGGATGATGAACCTAGGGTAGAACTTTTTCTAGTGTGAGTGTTAACGGACAAGTTTAACTTGTTAAGTTAGCTTACACTAGTAGGTTCTAGTATGGAGGAGTAAGTGAGGGAAGCCTGTTGGTGCTGAACTTTTAGTAAAGCCTTAACAGTGTAAGGGTAGTGGACAAGCTTTTGAGAGCATGTTAAGCTATCTTACACTAAAGGACTCAGCATAAAGGTTACAGTAGAGGATTTGTGATCATTGGATTTGTTGGGACAGCTTGGAGTAGTCAGCTATGTTTTAGCAGTACTATGTATTAAAGTATGGAAAGGCCATGCCATAGTCTTCAAGAACAACATTGTGTGAATCTGTCCAGACTGGGTAAGGTCAGACTAGGTGGAGCGGTTAGTGAGCAACAATCAAATTACGGTTGGGAGTGAGCACAAAAGAATGGCATTAACCATAGTACCTATACGAGATAGGGCTCGACTCAAGTGCCTGAAGGGCATTAGCGGAATGAGTCGGGTAGTTTGTCACCAAGTGGGTTGTTGTGACTAACACCCCTTAGTAAGTTTGGTTAGGATGCGTTGGCACCGTATCCTAGGTTAATGTTCCTAAGGTGGGGAGATTGAATTTGGAGGACCAAATTCTCCAAGGTGGGGAGAATGTTATAGCTGTCCTAGTGGAAAGCTAGTTGGGAACCTAATTTCAAGTTTACATAGCAAGAATAGGCAAGTTTATCAAAGTTCACTAAGTTCTGAGGAAGTAAAGGCACTAAATGAGGTTCAGGGGCAAAATGGTAATTTTGCATCCTGAATAGCCGGGATAAGTCCCGAGTGTTTTAAAATGAGTTTTTATAACTTAACTTTCAACCTTAACCCAAACTTGAAAAATAAACAAGAATTAATCAAGAATGACTAGGTTACCAAAAAGAGGGGACTTCATTGTAACTTTTTAAGTAGTTTGGTGGCTTGGGGTTAAATGAGCCTATAAGTTGGTAAAGAAAGGGGAGGGCTGCCATTTTCACAATTCAACTCAATCTCCCCCTTCTCTCTACCAATTCTCCATCAATTCAACCTCAAAATCAAGAGACTTTCATGGAAATGGAGGCCACCAAGGATATACAAGCAATGGAAAGCTTGTTTCAAGCATGATTTCAAGTTTTTGGAGCTTGGAGCCAAGTTTTCCATTATCCCCTATTTTTGATGTAACGTAACGCTTGAGTTCTTGGTGAATTCTTGTTTATTAGATGTTTAGAAGCTTGGGTTTTGGTTAGGAAGCAAGGTTTTGATGTTTAGTGTCTATGTTTTTTATTGGAACTTAGGTGATAGTTTGGTGAGCTTAGTTGATTGGAAAAGAGATTGATTCTTGCTTGTTACTTGGAGTTGAGGTAAGGGAGTTATGTTTTCAAGCTTCATTAATGCTATTGGATAGAGTTTGCTTGATGAAATCAAGTAGTTTTAGCAATAGCATTAGTTAGTGGTTTGGTTTGATCATGGTGGACTAGTGTGTTTGGCTTGATTGGAATGATGTTATAATGCATCATAGGAAGGCTTGTGATGTTTTATTGTGGTCTATGCAACGTGTACTACATGTATGTGAAGTTTGAAGGCTATCCATGCATGTTTGATATGTTTGGAGAGTGTTCAAAGTTCATAGCAGCAAACCTGGAGATTTTCTGGGCATTTTGCAGGTTTGGTGACTCATCACAAATCCACACGAGTTCCCACGATGTGTCGGGAAGACCTCAGAAATTGGTAGAATGTTGACAACTATGGCGACACATTGCCAAGATAGCATTTGACACCCGATTTTGTTTTCAGCATAACTTTTCACTCGGGTGTCCAATTGAGGTGATTCAAGATTCCACGTAAAGCTAAGAGAAAGTACTATGACCTCCATTTTTTAAAAAAACTTAAAATGGCCCATTTTTAAAGTTGTTTTAACTCAAAATTAAGAGAAGTTTTAAAAGAAATTATGGCCAGAATAGAGCACCATAAGTGGGTGCAAGGTTTAGTACCATTAGATGCCTAGTTGAGACTTTGGATTTGAGGCTTCAATGTGGAAACCTTAGTGCACCTAGTCTACAAGGTCTCATGGGTGAAAGGTTTAGAACCCTTGGCGACCTAGCCGTGCCGTTAGCCACGAGGTTGCAAGGTGAAACCTTAGTGCACCTAGTTGAGATCCCGAAGAACCTAGTACATGAATCCACCCATGATCATTACCACACCACTAGTGTGAACCAAGTAATGGTGGATAGGGGAGCACCATGGATGAAGGCTTAGTGCACTTGTTGCCTAGCCAAGCCGTGCCTTGAGGTACAAGTGAAAGCCTAGTGCATCCTTGGTAGGTTAATTGGGTGGAGGCTTAGTACACAAGTGACCTAGTCAAGTCTAAGGACTTGAGGCACTATGTGGAGGCCTAGTACACCCACTGGATTTCTTACAGCACAGCGAGGAGCATCCACCATGTTCACCTGCATAACAACAACTAAGGGAAGGCTACATTATTGCCTCAGTCAGTAAGCTATGGCTTGCTAGGAGCGAGTTAGTGGCCAGAACTCGCTAGCACGGAGTGACGCCCCGTAAGGAGGACTAGGATGAGGAGAGGTCTCAAGGGACCTAGTTATATGTACATATATCAGACCCTCAGGCTGTATGTGCATGCAGCAGGTTACATATGTTCTCATATGTGGAGTCCTCAGGATTTTCTTGTAGGTACATTGAAGACCCCTTACTGAGAATCTCGGATTCTCACTCCCTTACTTTTTGTTGTGCAGATTTAGGTGTTGTTGAGCCAGCAACCGTTGAGGGTTGTTGAGCTAGGCTTGTGAGCAGGTATTAAGTTTATTTGAATCTTCATGATTCTAGTTTATGGGGTGCTTGTTGGTTAAGTTATGGTACTAACTACAGTTGTCTTTTTGGCCTACAGAGGCTAGTGAAGCACAAGGGAGGGCTTACGAAGCTTGCCACTGGGAGTTTGCTCTAAGGTGGAAGCTTAGTCTCAGATCTCAGTATAGTCATTTAGTGTATAGTTTTAATGCACTAGTTTGCCTCCAATGGTCATGTTGAGTAATGTTTCTCTAGAGTCGCTCTTGGGTGCCAGCATAGTCTACTCTTTCTTGGATGTTTGCACACAATTGATTATGTGTAGTTAATTCCACTTAATTGATTTGAATGCTTTGACAGTTTTGATATTGTTTAATTAAATTATGCCATGGCAACGTTTTAAGTGTTGTTTCTTTATTATATTGATTAAGTCAAAGCATAAATCCATGCATGATTGCATAATAAGATTAAACAACTAGAAGCGTGAAGGTTTTAACTAGTGCACACGTAATCAGTTAGCCAATTATGACTAGTGTGGGACAAGTTACCATAGGCTTCCTAGGCAGGTCCATGAGGGGTCTTCTCAACAGGTGTAGTGGGTAGTCACTAGAACTTAACAGGATTACCTAATGTGTGGTAGTCAAGATTGAGAGTTGTGCTAGGAAAAGGTTGCCAAGATTAAGACTTTTGCTAGTGTTTTCCTTCTTTGCTGCCATGGTGTGCAAGAAATGTGAATATGTGTGTGATGGTTCGATCAATATGCATGTGTTTACATATTGCCCAAGAGGGCCACTTAGGTTTGCACACTAAGGGTAGTGTTCTGATGGCCTACAGAAGAGTGCCAATCCTGGGAGTCTAAATGCACAATTTGAGCACCGTAATTGGACTACCCCCGGAGTGGGTAACAGAGGTTGGTATCAGAGCATGGTTTGTACATGTACATAGCATATAGTTGTATTGCATGCATCTATATAAATGAACTCAGTTGGGTCAGCTGCTAGTGTCAAGTACCATTGAAATGCCTATGATCTTTATATGTGATCTATGATGAATCCTCTGTTGGGTTTCGGGAGGTAAACAACACAGCGGAATTTAACCAAAACCCCTCCAGGATCCAAGTGAAATGGGGTAAACCGGGTGTTCAAAAATTTTCATACCTAATTTTTGGTTAAGATCTCTCACTCAACTGTAAAGTCAAATCACAAAACCTGAACAGTTGACGTGATGAAGCTCTTTATGGTATCCACACAAGCCTCTCGAGATCACCATGCTTCCACCGCGTCCCGGCAGATTCGTTTCTCTTGCGCTCATAGTGCTAGCTTGCGTCCTCTAAGGAATTGCAAGAGAAGAGTGCGGCTGTCCTTTTGGGAGGCTAGGGCAAGGAGACCTGCGAATTTCTCACTAAAACTTGTATTTATAGTGAGACTCAACTTCCAGGCCTAATGGGTTTCAAAGCCCTAATCCAATTAGGCTTTAATTTCAAGCTTAATAATGGCTCAACTATTGGGCCCATTATTAATACGAAATTATTGTGAAACCAAAACCCAAATTATTAGCCCATGCACTCTAATGATCCAAATAGCTCTATGTGTGCGACCCAATAGGCTCTTACCATATTGGCAATGATGATAAATCACATTTATGATCATAAGCAATGAGCGGTGTCTAGCAACACATCATTGCTTCCCAAGTGACAAGATTGTCGGTGATTCGACTAAACCTTTATGATCATCACCGATATATGCTATTGTCCCTTTGTCCAAGATATCAAGACTAAGCATGAGACATGGAATATGTCACTCTCGTATAGCCCAATTTTTGGTTTCTTGATTACCGAGTAGACCAACTTAAACTGATGACATTGATATCGTATATCAACTCATCCAAGCATGGCCATGCATTTTTCTAAGTCTCACTCTATCAAGGGGCCCGAAGATATCACTCCCGTTACATAGGAGGGACAAATCCCATCTTGATCATACAAATCCCTCCGCATGATATGTGGCATGCCCAATGACCTCCTTCAAGTTCACTCAGTTACAAGCAACAAAGGAAAGTATCAAAGTATGTGACTCACATGTAGGGAACCTTGATGATCTTAGGTCGAAGGACTACATATACCATGATCACTAAGAGAATCACTTATGACACTTATATAATGATCCATGTAGTGTTCTCATGGTGGGTCGGTCCAGTACACAAGTTCTCCAACTTGTACCCATATGTAGACTACATATCTCATATTAGTCTACACATATGCTAGTCGTTATGTGTTATTGCAACTCGCTCCACAATAATACTAGACTAGGGACGTTTGAGAATATCATTATTCTAGGGTTACAATTATGTTTATTACATTATGCAGAAACTAAACAACAAACAAAATTCCTGGATTAATGCCTTAATAAAATATCATGATTCAATGTGGAAAAATACAATTATCTCATGATTGGCTTTTGGGCACAACACTAACATCATCAATGTTGGAAGTAAACATGGTTGCCACAAGGAGAGGGGAACCACCCCGAAGGTGTCCTACTGATTCTGGGCCATAAAGAAATGGACTAAATAGAGGGAATTTAGGGAAACATAGGGTACCAAACCTTAAAGTGCCTCAGGTTTGGTTAGAGCTTCAAAGGAACTTAGCTCTAATCAATGAAAACTTAATGAGGCTGATTCAAGCACAACAGCAAGGAGTCCAAGTAGCTCCAATAGAACCAATTTAGGATGCACAGCAGTAACCAGAAGAGGATACTAGGAACACATCTAAATATGTTCCTTCTAAAAGCATGGAAGATACAAATGATGAAACTGTTGAGGAGGAAGATGAGGATAGGATAAATCCAAGAGGAAGAAGACTAACGTCTGAGATTGGTCAAGTATCCAGGACCAATCCCTCAGTCTATGACCAATCCTCCACTAGGAATGAGATTAAGGAAGGCTATGAAAGAAAATCCAGGAGAAGGTAGAGAGATTATAGAGAGCATCACCATACAGAGGGCTCTCGCAGATCTAGGAGACATAGATCAGAGGATCTAGAAGGCCTAAATGAAGTCAGACTGTTGGAGAGGTTCCAAGGCCTAAGACCTCCACAGTTTGATGGAAGAGCTGGGCCAGAGAGAGCTGAGGAGTGGTTAATCTTCATTGAAAAAATGTTTGAGAGGATGCCACTTAGCTCCACCAAGAGAGTGTCACTGGCTACCTACAATCTGGTAGGCAGTGTAGAGATATGGTGGAGGAGCACCAGAGATAGATATGCTGTCCAGAAGGGTAGAAGGCTAGGAGAAGACATGGAAATGACTTGGCCAGAGTTCACCCAGCTGTTTTAGGAGGAGTACATTAGTGATGCTGTCAAGGATATGAAGCAAGCTGAATTTGATGCTCTAAGGTAGGACAACCTCAGTGTCCTAGAGTATGAGCACAAATTCAATCAGTTGGTGAGGTATGCTCCTCAGTATCATGGACTGGAGGAGTTGAAGGCCAAAAGATTTGTCAGAGGCCTAAAGTCAGACATTAGAAAGGCTGTTAGACCTTTTGGGATAGTTACATACTATGAAGTAGTGTAGAAAGCTCTATTAGTAGAGCAAGAGGAGTATGAGACTAAGTACTTTCCCAGTGGACCAGGGGAAAGTAGTCAGGCAGGAGGCAAGCAGAAGAAGCCACCACATGGCAAGGGAATTGCCAAGAATTCTCATCTTGGTGGTGAGGGCAAGGTTAAGGGGAAGTTCCCTGGCCTAAGGTGCCCTAAATGCAAGAAGTTTCATGGAAAGAAACCTTGCTATTTTGACACCCAAGTGTGTCTAAGATGTGGATCCATGGATCATTGGATCAAAGACTGCCCATAGGCTCAAAGGAGGCCAGAAGACCAAGGTCCAGTAAGGCCTATTGGGGCAGGACCTAGAGGGGGAGCACCTAGGGAGGGACAGTAGAGGCCAGTTCCTCTAGTGCCTCGGCCTCCAGTGCAGAGAGCTGGCAGAGTCTTCCAAGTGGAGAGGCCAGAGACATCAGAGTAGGGAGGAGCACTAAGAGGTAACATTTACCTTAATGGTATGCCTGTTAGTGTTCTGTTTGATACTAGTGCATCTGTGTCTATAGTGGCTAGGAAATTTGTTGATGCCATGAAATTGCCTACTGAAATCATGCCTAGGATATCCTTAGTGAAAATAGCAAGTAGTCAATGTCTTTTCACTAATGACCTAGCTAAGGATTGTGAGCTAGTAGTAGGAAAGACTAAGGTTATGACTAGTCTGCTAGTGTTGGACATTCCTAAGTATGATTTAGTGCTGGGTATGAATTGGCTTGCTATGCATAACATAAGAATTGATTGTGCTAAGAGGGAAATCACATTGCCTGATGGTGAAGTGCATGCATTAGTGAATTCTAAGGAATTAGTGTATGAAATGCATGGCATGGAGCTAGAGGTACTAGATGAGATACCTGTGATTTCTGAGCATGATTACTGTTATGCATTGAATGAATTGCACTGTGATGAGGAAGTGGACAGAATACCTATAGTGAGAGACTTTCTACAAGTCTTTCCTAAAGACCTGCCAGGTATTCCTCCACTAAGGGAAATTGAGTTTGAAATCAAGTTGCAACCAGAAGCTAGTCCAATATCCATACCTCCTTACAGAATGCCAATCACAAAGATGAATGAGCTCAAGAAACAACTTGATGAACTTCTTGAAAAAGGGTTCATAAGGCCAAGTGTTTCACCATGGGGAGCTCCTGTTCTCTTTGTGAAAAAGAAGGATGGATCTTTGAGACTATGCATTGACTATAGGAAGCTCAATGTAGTGACTATCAAGAACAAGTATCCACTCCCTAGGATTGAGGATCTTTTTGATCAACTCAAGGGAGCTAAGATCTTCTCCAAGATAGATTTGAGATCTGGATACTTCCAGTTGAGAGTAAAGGAAGAGGACATTCCTAAGACTGCATTTAGGACTAGATATGGGCATTATGAGTACACAGTCATGCCATTTGGTTTGACTAATGCCCCAGCTACTTTCATGGACCTGATGAACAGGGTGTTCAGACCACATCTGGACAAATTTGTGGTTGTGTTCATTGATGACATCCTAGTGTATTCCAAGGATGAAAATGAACATGAACATCATCTGAAGATTGTCTTAAAGACTCTGTTGGAACATCAGCTTTATGCCAAGTTATCCAAGTGTGAATTCTGGATAAAGGAAGTGTCTTTCCTAGGACACATCATAGATGCACAAGGCCTTAAGGCAGACCTTGAAAAGGTCAAGGCAGTGCAAGAGTGGGAAAGACCAAAGACTGTGAAGGAAATCAGAAGTTTCCTAGGATTAGCTGGATACTACAGGAGATTTGTATCAGGCTTTTCCATGATTGCCTCAGTTCTTACTCATCTGACCAAGAAGGGTCAAAGATTTGAGTGGACTGAGAAGTGTGAAAAGAGTTTCCAGGAGCTCAAGCAGAGGTTGATTGAAGCTCCAGTATTGATTCTTCCTGATCCAAGTAAGCCCTACATCATATATATAGATGCATCTAGATCTGGGTTAGGTTGTGTGCTTATGCAAGACAGAAATGTCATTGCTTATGGGTCAAGGTAGTTGAGACCCCATGAGCAAAATTATCCTACCCATGACCTAGAACTGGCAGCAGTGATTTTTGCTCTGAAGCAATGGAGGCATTACTTGATGGGTAGTTCCTTTGTGATCTACACTGACCATAAGAGCCTAAAGTACTTGTTCACTCAGAAAGAGTTGAACATGAGGCAAAGGAGATGGTTAGAGTACATCAAGGACTATGACTGCTGTATAGAGTACACAGAGGGCAAAGGCAATCTAGTAGCAGATGCCTTGAGCAGGAAGTACATAGGACTTCTGAAAGGAGGATGCATAGCTGATCATGATGAGCAGAATAGTCTACTATGCCTATGGCATAAATGGCATAAGTGGGAGGAAGCCCAAATCTACACATTGACAATTCAGTCTGGATGGATTGAAGAAGCTAGAAAGGCACAGGAGACAGATCCTGATCTGAAAAAGATTTCAGGAGAGGAAAAAGGTTCCTTGTATCAATCCTTTGCCTACAAGCAAGGATTACTGTACTTCAAGGACCGAATCTATGTGCCTAAAGGAGCAAAGCTCAGGGATGAAATACTTGAAAAAGCTCACACAAGCAAGTTGAACATCCATCCAGGAAGTGAGAAAATGTATAAAGATTTGAAAACTCACTTTTGGTGGCGACATATAAAGAGAGACATAGCTACTTATATCTCCAAATGTGCCACATGCCAGAGGGTAAAGGTAGAGCACCGGAAGCCAGTTAGTACCCTACAGACTCTACCTATACCAGTGAGGAAGTAGGGCAACATAACCATGGACTTTTTGACTGGGTTGCCTATGACCAGATTAAGGCATGATACAATCTGGGTCATTATGGATAGGCTAACCAAATGTGCCCACTTCTTACCTATGAAACTCACAGACTCCTTGGAGAAGTTAGCTCAGATGTATGTCCAGGAGATAGTGAGACTACATGGAGTGCCAGATTCCATTGTATCTGATAGAGATCCAAGATTTACAGCTCAGTTTTGGAGTGCTTTTCATAAAGCACTAGGAACCAAAATCCACCTGAGTACTGCTTACCACCCTCAGACTGATGGGCAAACTGAAAGGGTGATACAGATATTGGAAGACATGCTCAGGAGCTATGTGTTGGATTTCAAAGGTGAATGGGACCAACACTTGCCATTGGTGGAATTCTCATATAACAATAGTTACCAAAGCACCATTGGCATGGCACCTTATGAAGCATTATATGGAAGAAGGTGCATGACACCCCACTGTTGGGTGGAAGCCTCAGACAGGCTAGAGTTGGGTCCCAAAATTATTGAAGAGACAACTGCCAAAATCAAGAAAATTCAAGAGAGATTAAAGGCAGCCAATGAAAGGACCACAACCTATGTGAACAAAAGAATGAGAGACTTGGAATTTGAGGTTGGTGACAATGTTTGGCTGAAAGTTGCACCAACCAAAGGCACTGTCAGATTTGGCAGAAGAACCAAGTTAGCTCCAAGATACATAGGTCCTTATGAGATCTTGGATAGAGTTGGCAAGGTAGCATACAGGTTAGCTCTACCGCCAAGCATGTCAAGTGTTCATAATGTTTTTCACATCAGTATGCTTAAGAAGTGTCTATTGGACACAAAGCATGCTATTGTAGTGGAAGACATATAGTTGGAACCTAACTTGACATATGAAGAGAAACCTATAGCTATCTTAGCCAAGGATACCAGAAGGTTAAGAAACAAACTTATTCCCATGGTTAAAGTTAAGTGGTCACACCACTATAAAAGAGAAGTAACTTGGAAAACTAAAAAAGACCTTCTGGAAAGGTATCCTAAAGAATGCCCAAACCTAAAGGCTATTTTGGAGGACCAAATTTTTTTAGGGGGTGAGGGTTGTTACCACCACACAAAAATGGGAGAATGATAAGTGTGGCATAACGGTGAAACAGCCATTATATTGTGTAATTCTGTTCATGGTGATTAAAGTATGAGGGGTAAAAGGTATAATGAACACCTCCTTAAAAGTGTTCCAAGTTAGAACTTGGCCCATAAGAAAAGCCTTAAGGATTGCTTGTTTGTCAAGCAACCTATGGACTTTTTTGTAAGATTTTGGAAATTCAAGTACTCAATTGCAAAACTTTCACAAAAGAGATTTAGAAAGTTATGGGAAGAATATGAATGACATGAAAGTGCTATTGGAGGACCAAATTACTTATGAAAGACAATTAAGGACAAAGAAAACACAAAATGGCATAAAGGACCTAAGTGTTCTAATGTAGGCCTTAGGATGTGTATGTCTTTGACTTAAGTCAAATGAAGCAAATTGGAGTTTTCCCACCTATGGAGGGGTGGCCATGGCTTGTAAATGGATCAAAAATGTTGGGTACATGTGTACCAATGAGTTTAATACAAGGAAACCATAATTAGTGACAAGGAAAATGACATAAAGCAAGGTTAAGCTTGTTTAAGTGTGTTTTGTGCCCTTAAGCTCATTTAAGTCCATTTAAGTGGCCAATTCACTTATCTCTCTCCCATTTTCATCTTCTTCCAGCCCAAGAACATAGCCACACTTCCTCCATAGCCACCACACCTTCAAACTTGCAATTGATTGATATTGAAGCGAAAAGGAAGCAATTGGAAGCAAACCATAGCTATTGCTTGGATACTTCAAGGATCAAGCTTGATTTTTGGCCTACCCACTTTGGTAAGGGTTCTCTTGCTCTCATGGGTTGTTTTCTGTATTTTCAAGCAACCATGGAGCTAGGGCTAAGCTTGGAAGAGAGCCATGAGCTTGATGAACCAAGCTTAGTGAGGGGAGTGCACTTATTGAAGGTTTTGAGACCTAGTGTGAAGTGCACAAAGATGGTAGTGAAATGAGGGTTTCTATAGCCCAAAGTTTATACTAACTAGTGTTAAAATCATCCTAGGACAAATTATTAGCTTGAAGAGGGCTGCCATGGTGATTTGGTTATGTTTATTATGTGTTTTATGGACTAACATGTGGTATATGTTGCTGCTGCATTTCATGTGTTTGTTGGTTATGAATGGCTGCTGCATTTGGTTGCTATATCTTGTATATATGCATTGTAGTTATTTTTTTTTTAGTGTCTTTGGATGCAGGTTTTAATTATGGTTACGTTGCCTATAAAATCCAAGTGCTACGCTTACTAAGTTTCTCAATGAAACTTACTCCCCTCAATTCTGTCTTTTTTGGTCCAGCAGGAAGATCACATTCAAACAAACATTTTTGGTTTGAGTTTTGATCTTAAATTTCAGGTACATGAACTTCCATATGTCTAGTTATGATCTGGAAATTTTGGTGATTTTAGGAGCACATTTGGTATTTTTAATGGTGGTACTTATTGTGTTGTGCAGCAGCTGTCCAGCATCCTGTTCTGGAGTCCATTGTGTCTCAGGTACTCCTGTAACCTAGGGTGCGTATTTAGCTGATTTAAGACCATTTTTTAGTGCATGTATGCATGTACATGTAGTGTATGTAAAATGAGACAAGTATGTGAACATTTGAGTAATGTTTTGGCTATGTAAGTGATGTGGTGCAAAGCTGCCTAAGTGTGAATGATGGGCTGCTTACTTGTAAATTCTGTTTTAGCCACATATGGTTGGTAAATGTAGGGGAATGTATTTCATATTGTAATGAACATATATGGAGTATCCTTGGAGGGTTTCCCATTGTGAATGAAGTGTTTGCACAATTATGAAATTTTCTATGGGCAAAATGGTCATAAAGTGACTAGAATTTTGACTCTGCACTTAAAGTTTTATGTCTCCCTGTGTAGAAGAAATATTAGTATGAAATGTTGATCACACCTAGAAAACATCTAGAAGTTTAACTGGGATTTGAAATTTCTGAATTTAGAGCCCTACAGCCAAAGATATGATGTTGCAAAATCAGCTAAGTTACTGTTTATTTGTTGAGAATTTTGTAACCAACTTCAAAAATCCATAACTTGGTCCATAGGTGGGCTATTGATGTAAAATAAAATTCCTTGGTTTTCTCTAAGTTATACTTGATAATGGAGCAAATAAAATAAGGGGTTACGTAGCTAGAATGATACAGTTTATTAGTGGAAGTTACAGTGCAATGGCTGGTCATTAGAACTTAACAAGAATGCCTAATGTGTGGTAGCCAAGATTAAGACTTGTACTAGTGTTTTCCTTCTTTGCTGCCATGGTGTGCATGAAATGTGAATATGTGTGTGATGGTTGGACTAATACACATGTGTTTACATAGTGCCCAAGATGGCCACTTGTGTATGCACACTAAAGGTAGTGTTCTGATGGCCTGCAGAATATTACCAATTCTGAGAGTCTAAATACACAATTTTGCCACCATAGTTGGGCTACCCCCGGAGTGGGCAATAGGGATGAGTACATATCATGGCATACATGATAGATCCAATTGCTGAGGCATGTGGAATCTTACTCATGTGCTTACTCTCCTTAGGTGTACTCAGACACTAAGATCTAGAAAGAGTTATACCGTGTGACATGGGCAAGAATCCTTTCTTGGAGTCTTGCATGCTAAACCTCTTTTGCACCTTGTCAATTTATATACTTTGACTTAGGCCAAGTGGGTTTCTAGATCAATCACTATCAATCCTAATGCCTAACACATAAGCTGCTTCACCCAAGTCCTTCACACAGAAACATTTCCCTAGCCAAGCCTTCATGGACTGTAGCTCGGGAATTTCATTCTCGATGAGTAGTATGGCATCTACATAAAACACTAAGAAGATAATAGCATTCACTAACCTTCTTGTAAACACAATGCTCATCTTCATTTCTGATGAAACCAAACTCTTTGATTGCCTCATCAAAATAAAGATTCCAGCTTTGGGAAGCTTGCTTCAGTCCATAAATGGACCTTTGCAACTTGCACACTTTATTGGCATTTTCTGGAGTGACAAAACCCTTTGGCTGTGTCATGTACACATCCTCAATTAGCTTTTCGTTAAGGAATGTAATTTTGACATCCACTTGCCATATCTCATAATCATAGTGTGTAGGAATAGCCAATAAAATTTGGATAGATTTATGCATGGCAACTAGTGAAAAAGTCTCATCATAGTCAATACCATGAATTTGCTTAAAACCTTTTGAAACCAATTATCCCTTAAAGATAATCACGTTACCATCCATGTCAGTTTTCTTCTTGAAAAGCCATTTGTACCATATAGGTTTTACCCCTTTAGATGGATCAACCAAAGGCCATACTTGATTTTCATACATGGATTCCATCTCAAACTTCATGGTCTTTAGCCACTTCTTAGAATCTGGTCTCGACATAGCTTTTTGGTAGATTATGTGCTCATCCTGATCCATGAGCATCACATCACCAGTGTGAGTCATGAGAAATCTATATCTCTTGGGCTCACACCGAATCTTACCAGACCTGCGTGGGCCCTATGCTACAGGAATAGACTCCAAAACCACAAAATCTTGTGGTGTCTACTCAAGTTCCATTTTAGGTTCAATGTCCCCTTGTTGTTCTTGAATTCTTCAAGTTCTACTTTGTTCCTAATGATTCCCTTAGAGATAAACTCTTTCTCTAGAAAGACACCAATTTGAGCAACAAACACTTTCTGCTCAGACGAATTGTGGAAAAAATAGCACTTTGTTTCTTTGGGATATCGAACAAAAAGACATTTATGAGATTTTGGCCCTAGCTTGTCAGAGAATTAATATTTCATGTAAGCCTCACAGCCTTAAATCTTCATAAAAGATAGACTAGGACACCTTCCACTCTATATCTCATATGGTGTCTTTTGAACCGATTTAGATGGAACTCAGTTTAGTGTAAAAGTGGCTGTCTCTAGAGCATGTCCCCAAAAGGAGTTTTAAAGGTCAGCTTGACTCATCATAGATTGAACCATCTCTAACAGAGTTCAATTTCTCTTTTTAGATACATCATTCCATTGGGGTGTACTAGGTGGAGTGAATTATGATACTATGCCACACTCTTTTAGATAGTCAAGGAATTCTCGATCCAAGTATTCTCTACCTCAATTTGATCAAAGTACCATGATACTCTTCCCTAATTGATTTTATACTTCATTCTTGAATTATCTGAACTTTTCAAAGGATTCTGACTTGTGTTTCTTAAGATTCATATCACCATATCTATTGAAGTCATCAGTAAAGGTAATGAAGTATTGGAGGCCTCCTCTAGTGTGTGTAGACATAGGGCCACATATATCACTATGTATGAGTCCTAGTAACTCATTAGCCTTTTCACTTTGCAAAGTGAAAAGGGGTTTTGGTCATCTTGCCAAATAAACATGACTTACATGTATCATATGATTCAAAATAAAATGAGTCCAAGAATCCATCCTCCAGTCTTTCTATGGACTCTTAGTGTTTTGAATGGGTTTGGTGAGGTATTATAGTAGGTTGTCACTAGGCCCAAGAGTGTTACCTTAAAACATTTACATAGGTCACCTCATAAACTCTACTCAGTACCATGTTCTTCCAATACTTGGTCAGATGTCCCTGGGGATCACCTTTTCCATCATATGAAACCAAATGGGGTAACCTGAAGTCCTGTGGGATGGGAGCATTCTTGGTGGCTGACACAAAGGGCGCTTCATCACCAACTAGGGTTTTGGACAAGTGTGTGCATATCAGTTTTCACATCATTTTCTATTCCATCTAGTCTATCCTCTATAGCAACTTTAGCATAGTGGAGTTTGTATTAATGTCATCCCTAAAAGCCAATCGTGAGATGATTGCATTTTGCACATTGAGTCATGACATTTTATTAAAGCATTAATCCAGCAATTGTGTTTGTTATATGTTTTCTGTGTGACATAATCAAACATAATTATAACCTTAGAATAATGATATTCTTAAATATCCCTGGACTACTATTATCGTGGAGCGGGTTGCAATAATAAAGACTAGCATATGTGGAGACTAAAATAAGATATGTAGCCTATATATGGGTACAAGTTGGAGAACTTGGGTACTCGACCGATCCACCATGAGATTGCTACATGGATTCTTATATTAGTGTCATAAGTGATTCTCATAGTGATCCTGTATATGTAGTCCTTTAACCTAAGGTCATCAAGGTTCCCACATGTGAGTCACATACTTTGATACTTCCCTTTGTTGCTTATAATTGAGTGAAGTTGAAGGAGGTCATTGGGTATGTCATATATCATGTAGAGGGTTCTGTATGATCAAGATGGGATTTGCCCCTCCTATGTAATGGGAGTGGTATCTGTTAGTGTTGTGCCCAAAAGCCAATCATGAGATGATTATATTTTTGCACATTTAGTCATGATATTTTATTAAGGCATTAATCCAGCAATTATGTTTGTTGTTTTGTTCCTGCGTAACTTAAACATAATTGTAACCCTAGAATAATGATATTCTTAAAAGACCCTGGTCTAGTATTATTGTGGAGCGGGTTGCAATAATACATAACGACAGCATATGTGGAGACTAATATGAGATATGTAGTCTACATATGGGTACAAGTTGGAGAACTTGTGTACTGGACTGAACCACCATGAGAACACTACATGGATCGTTATATGAGTGTCATAAGTGATTCCCATAGTGATCAGGGTATATGTAGTCCTTCGACCTAAGATCATCAAGGTTCCCTACATGTGAGTCACATACTTTGATACTTTCCTTTGTTGCTCGTAACTGAGTGAACTTGAAGGAGGTCATTGGGTATGTCACATACCATGCGGAGGGATTTGTATGATCAAGATGGGATTTGTCCCTCCTATGTAACGGGAGTGATATCTTCGGGCCCCTTGATAGAGTGAGACTTAGAAAATGCATGGCCATGCTCGGATGAGTTGATATACGATATCAATGTCATCAGTTTAAGTTGGTCTACTCGGTAATCAAGAAACCAAAGATTGGGCTATACGAGAGTGACACATTCCATGTCTCGTGCTTAGTCTTGATATCTTGGACAAAGGGACAATGGCATATATCGGTGATGATCATAAAGGTTTAGTCGAATCATCGACAATCTTGTCACTTGGGTAGCAATGATGTGTTGCTAGACACCGCTCATTGCTTATGATCATAAATGTGATTTATGATCATTGCCAACATGGCAAGAGCCTATTGGGTCGCACACATAGAGCTATTTGGATCATTAGAGTGCATGGGCTAATTATTTGGGTTATGGTTTCACTTTAATTTCGTATTAATAATGGGCCCAAGAGTTGAGCCATTATTAAGCCCGAAATTAAATCCTAATTGGATTAGGGCTTTGAAACCCATTAGGCCTGGAAGTTGAGTTTCACTATAAATACAACTTTTAAGTGAGAAATTCGCAGGTCTCCTTGCCCTAGCCTCCAAAAAGGACAGCCGCACTCTTCTCTTGCAATTCCTTGGAGGACGCAAGCTAGCACTGCGAGCGCAAGAGAAACGCATCTGTCGGGACGTGGTGGAAGCGTGGTGATCCCGAGAGGCTCGTGTGGATACCATAGAGAGCTTGAACACGTCAACTGTTCAAGTTTTGTGATTCAACTCTACAGTTGAGTGAGAGATCTCAACCGAAAATTAGGTATGAAAATTTTCAAACACCCGGTTTACCCCGTTTCACTTGGATCCTGGAGGGTTTCGGTTAAATTCCGCTGCGCTGTTTGGCTCCCGAAACCCAACAGTGGTATCAGAGCTACTGGTGAAACCCTAAATCGGGATTGAGTGTTGAATCGCATGATGCTATGTGTTCGGTTGCTTTTCGGCCATGATTAATTAGATTGATTCAAGATGCATGAAACTGGAATTCGTAATGAACATATGAGATATATGAAGAAACGACACTAATTGGTTAATGAGATTAACCCGAAATTGAATGGTATGAGATACCTATATGGATTAGGATTCTTGCAATAGTTGCAAAAACCCTAGCTTTGTTCGGATTCGACCTGTTCGGGCACCGAAAGTAAGGTATTTTTGGTGGCTCGAATGGAGGAGTCTCGGGTGCCTACTTGCTCGAAATAGAAGATTTCGGGCTAAGCAATTGTAAGAGAATTTTTTGCGCCGGGGGGCGCTGCCCCCCACACCCCCCGCAAGGGCGGCTCCCCTTGACCTCGTCCGCTGACCGATCAGCGGAACCACCGTCCGTTGACCGGCCAGCGGGACCGCCGTATGCGAAGCGCCACATAAATAAAAACTGGTTAATCAACGCACGAAAATTGGCATGCATCTTTGTTGAATGAGATTTGACATGATATGCTGATTGGTGTTTGAAGCATGGTGCATGGTTATAGCCCTTGATTGGTTGTACTTGTAAATACGGCCTGCGAGTCGTGCCTTTTCTTATCACTCTCATTGTACATTCTCTTCTCACCTTACTCCCCTCGAATGTAACTCGAGGTTTCTATTATTGATGTAATGGTGCATTATGGGATCATCCAAGGTGGTATGTCCAAGGATCATCCAAGGTGGTATGTCCAAGGAGGTGACAACAAAAGGGCAACCAAGAAAGGAAGAGAAGGAGCTTGTGAAGACTCTTTTCTTTTCTTAGGCTTTTATGATATTCTCATTGGCTTGAGAATATCGCATAGTTTGGGCTATAACCATGTCACGTTTACTTTCTTGTAAGCATGAGATGCATGTTTTATATTTGTATGTGATGCATGTATAAAACAACCGGAGATAACAAATTGGTGAGATCAAACGGAAAAAAAACCCTCAAACAAATATTAAGTCATTAAATGTGATGCCTTCCAAATGTTGGCACTCGTCAAGACTTTGATCAACATTAGGTGGGTTTGCCAAAGCAAAGCACCTATGTTCATCTTGGTAAGGCGCGATGGGATAATAGTGATATCCAAATTGCTAACTTTGGGTCCGACTTAACTAAGTCATCCTAATAGGATTAGGGACTTAGAGGCATAGAGTTGGGCTTAAGTTCATGAGATGAGCTTGGACAAGTGTTGTTCACCCAACTATCCAAGAGTTGCATAAGATGCAATTGGCAAGGAGTTGCCTACCTAAATAGCTGTAACTTGAGAGAAAAGCCAAAGCTGACTCAGGTTGTGGTCAAATATGGATCTTGGCCCACTAGAATACCTTAGCGCCGAGGTGTTCCGAAATAATATCGAGGGTTATTATTTTGAGGAAAATAGTGGGAGTATCGTTTAATAAAAGTCCTTATTAAATGAATTAAAATACATGACTCTTACACTGCATATTTACTGTTGTAGATAACCATGGCACAAAACACATCGACACTTTCGTTGCGATCGATCCTTGAGAAGGAAAAACTGAATGGGACCAACTTTCTCAAATGGTACCGAAACTTGAGGATAGTCCTCAAACAAGAGAGAAAGGCTTATGTCCTAGAGCAGCCCATTCCGAATGAGCCTGCTGCCACTGCTCCAAGAGCTGAAAGGGATGCTCACAAGAGGCATTCTGATGATGCTTTGGATGTTGCATGCCTCATGCTTATTACCATGGAATCTGAGCTTCAGAAGCAACATGAGAACATGGGGGCGTTCGATATGATCGAACATCTCAAAATGCTTTTCCAAGAGCAAGCTAGGCATGAGAGGTTTGAGACCTCTAAGGCATTGTTTCAGTGCAAGATGTCTGAGGGAAGTCCCGTGGGTCCTCATGTGCTCAAGATGATTGGGTACATTGAGAATCTTGAGAATTTGGGATTTGCTCTTCAGAAAGAGTTGGCTATTGATGTAGTCTTGCAATCGTTGCCTGAAAGCTACAGTCAGTTCGTCATGAACTATAACATGAACGACCTTGACAAGTCCCTCCCTGAATTGCTCAACATGTTGAGAACTGCTGAGCAAAACCTTAAGAAGGCTAAGCCCATTTTGATGGTTCAAAAGGGCAAGGGAAAGGGAAAAGCCAACAAGAAGAAGGATAAAGCTAATGGAAAGTCCAATGCTAATTCTTCTTCAGCTGCACTGAAACCAAAGGGTGGTGTGGCAAAGGAAGGGGAGTGCTTCCATTGTAAGCAACCTGGACACTGGAAGCGCAACTGCAAGCTCTATCTTGAAGAACTTGCTAAGGAAAAGGGAAGTAAGACTTCCACTTCAGGTATTTTTGTTATAGAGGCTAACTTTTCTACTTCCTCATCTTGGGTATTGGATACTGGATGTGGATCTCACATTTGTGCAAATGTGCAGGATCTAAGTAGAAGTAGAAGATTGGCCCGAGGTGAAGTGGACCTACGTGTTGGAAATGGAGCAAGGGTTGCTGCCTTAGCCGTAGGGACTTATGTTCTCACTTTACCTAGTGGATTAGTTTTAGAATTAGACAACTGCTACTTTGTGCCTACTATTAGTAGAAATTTGATTTCTGTTTCTTGTTTGGACAAGAAAGGTTTTTCATTTATAATAAAGGACAAATGTTGTTCTATTTATTTGAATGAAATCTTTTATGGTAGTGCTCAACTTAGCAATGGGTTGTATGTTCTAGACCTCGAAGATCCAATCTATAATGTGAATACCAAGAAGGTCAGATTAAATGATTCAAACCCGACCTATCTCTGGCACTGTCGCTTGGGCCATATAAATGAGACCCGCATATCCAAGCTCCATAAGGATGGACTCTTGGACTCATTTGATTTTGAATCATATGAGACATGTGAGTCATGTTTGTTGGGCAAGATGACCAAAGCCCCATTCATAGGGCAAAGTGAAAGGGCTAATGACTTACTAGGACTCATACATAGTGATGTATGTGGCCCTATGTCTACACAAGCTAGAGGAGGTTTCCAATACTTCATTACTTTCACTGATGACTTCAGCAGATATGGCTATGTGTATCTTATGAGACACAAGTCAGAATCCTTTGAAAAGTTCAAAGAATTCAAGAATGAAGTAGAGAATCAACTCGGGAAAAGTATCAAAGTGCTTCGATCAGATCGAGGTGGAGAGTACTTGGATCGAGAATTCCTTGACTATCTGAAGGAGTGTGGTATAGTATCACAACTCACTCCACCAGGTACACCTCAATGGAATGGTGTATCTGAAAGGAGAAATCGAACTCTGTTAGACATGGTTCGCTCTATGATGAGTCAAGCTGACCTTCCAAACTCCTTTTGGGGACATGCTCTAGAGACAGCCGCTTTTACACTAAACCGAGTTCCATCTAAATCGGTTCAAAAGACACCATATGAGATATGGAGTGGGAGGCATCCCAATTTGTCTTTTATGAAGATTTGGGGCTGTGACGCTTATGTGAAACGTCAATCCTCTGACAAACTAGGGCCCAAATCTCAAAAATGCCTTTTTGTTGGGTATCCCAAAGAAACAAAGGGTTACTATTTCTACAATCCTTCTGAGCAAAAAGTGTTTGTTGCTCGAACTGGTGTCTTTTTGGAGAAAGAGTTTATCTCTAAAGGAACTAGTGGGAGGAAAGTAGAACTTGAAGAAATTCAAGAACAACAAGGAGACATCGAACCTGAAATGGAACCTGAACAGACACCGCAAGATGTTGTTCAAGAGTCTATTCCTGTAGCACAGAGCCCGCGTAGGTCTAGTAGGATTCGGCATGAGCCCAAGAGATATGGATTTCTTGTGACTAACACCAGTGATGTGATGCTCATGGATCAGGATGAGCCCACAACCTACCAACAAGCTATGTCAGGGCCTGACTCTGAGAAGTGGCTAGTGGCCATGAAATCCGAGATGGAATCCATGTATGAAAACCAAGTATGGACTTTGGTTGACCCACCTGAAGGGGTAAAACCCATAGGGTGCAAATGGGTTTTCAAGAAGAAAACTGACATGGATGGTAATGTGATTACCTTTAAGGGACGATTGGTTGCAAAAGGTTTCAAGCAAATTCATGGTATTGACTATGATGAAACTTTTTCACCAGTTGCTATGCTTAAATCCATCCAAATTTTGTTTGCTATTGCTGCACACTATGATTATGAGATATGGCAAATGGATGTCAAAACTGCATTCCTAAATGGAAAGCTACTTGAGGATGTGTACATGACACAACCTGAGGGTTTTGTCACTCCTGAGAATGCCAATAAAGTGTGCAAGTTGCAAAGGTCCATTTATGGACTGAAGCAAGCTTCTCGAAGTTGGAATCTTCATTTTGATGATGCAATCAAAGAGTTTGGTTTTATCAAAAATGAAGATGAACCTTGTGTCTACAAGAAGGTTAGTGGGAGCGCTATTGTCTTCTTGGTGTTGTATGTAGATGACATACTACTCATCGGGAATGACATTCCTGAGCTACAGTCTGTGAAGACTTGGCTAGGGAAATGTTTCTCTATGAAGGACTTGGGTGAAGCAGCCTATGTGTTAGGCATCAGGATCTATAGAGATAGATCTAGAAAGCTTCTTGGCCTAAGTCAAAGTACATATATTGACAAGGTGCTAAAGAGGTTTAGCATGCAAGATTCCAAGAAAGGATTCTTGCCCATGTCACATGGTATCACTCTTTCTAGATCTCAGTGTCCGAGTACAACTGAGGAGAGAGAGCGCATGAGTAAGATTCCATATGCCTCAGCAATTGGATCTATCATGTATGCCATGATATGTACTCGTCCCGATGTCTCATATGCTTTGAGCATGACAAGTAGGTACCAATCGAACCCCGGTGAGAGTCATTGGACAACTGTTAAAAACATCCTTAAGTACTTACGAAGGACTAAGGATGCATTCTTGGTCTTTGGAGGTGAAGATGAGCTCATTGTAAGGGGTTACACCGATGCAAGCTTCCAATCCGATAAGGATGATTTTAGATCGCAATCTGGTTATGTGTTTTGTATTGGTGGTGGTGCTGTGAGCTGGAAGAGTTCAAAGCAAGAGACAGTAGCTGACTCTACAACAGAATCTGAGTACATTGCCGCCTCTGATGCTGCGAAGGAGGCAGTTTGGATCAAGAAGTTCATCACTGAACTTGGAGTGGTTCCAAGCATTGCCGACCCGATAGAGCTCTATTGTGACAACAATGGAGCAATCGCACAGGCTAAGGAACCTCGATCTCACCAGCGATCCAAACACATACTCCGACGCTATCATCTCATCAGGGAGATCATCGAGAGGGGTGATGTAAGGATATGCAGGACTTCGACAGACAGCAACATTGCTGATCCACTGACAAAGCCCCTTACGCAGCAAAAGCATGATAGCCATTCTAGGTCCATCGGTATTAGATACATGGATGATTGGCTTTAGTGCAAGTGGGAGATTGTTAGTGTTGTGCCCAAAAGCCAATCATGAGATGATTGTATTTTTGCACATTGAGTCATGATATTTTATTAAGGCATTAATCCAGCAATTATGTTTGTTGTTTTGTTTCTGCGTAACTTAACAAACATAATTGTAACCCTAGAATAATGATATTCTTAAACGTCCCTGGTCTAGTATTATTGTGGAGCGGGTTGCAATAATACATAACGACTAGCATATGTGGAGACTAATATGAGATATGTAGTCTACATATGGGTACAAGTTGGAGAACTTGTGTACTGGACCGACCCACCATGAGAACACTACATGGATCGTTATATGAGTGTCATAAGTGATTCTCATAGTGATCATGGTATATGTAGTCCTTCGACCTAAGATCATCAAGGTTCCCTACATGTGAGTCACATACTTTGATACTTTCCTTTGTTGCTCGTAACTGAGTGAACTTGAAGGAGGTCATTGGGTATGTCACATATCATGCGGAGGGATTTGTATGATCAAGATGGGATTTGTCCCTCCTATGTAACGGGAGTGATATCTTCGGGCCCCTTGATAGAGTGAGACTTAGAAAATGCATGGCCATGCTCGGATGAGTTGATATACGATATCAATGTCATCAGTTTAAGTTGGTCTACTCGGTAATCAAGAAACCAAAGATTGGGCTATACGAGAGTGACACATTCCATGTCTCGTGCTTAGTCTTGATATCTTGGACAAAGGGACAATGGCATATATCGGTGATGATCATAAAGGTTTAGTCGAATCATCGACAATCTTGTCACTTGGGTAGCAATGATGTGTTGCTAGACACCGCTCATTGCTTATGGTCATAAATGTGATTTATGATCATTGCCAACATGGCAAGAGCCTATTAGGTCACACACATAGAGCTATTTGGATCATTAGAGTGCATGGGTTAATTATTTGGGTAATGGTTTCACTTTAATTTCGTATTAATAATGGGCCCAAGAGTTGAGCCATTATTAAGCCCGAAATTAAATCCTAATTGGATTAGGGCTTTGAAACCCATTAGGCCGGGAAGTTGAGTCTCACTATAAATACAACTTTTAAGTGAGAAATTCGTAGGTCTCCTTGCCCTAGCCTCCCAAAAGGACAGACGCACTCTTCTCTTGCAATTCCTTGGAGGACGCAAGCTAGCACTGCGAGCGCAAGAGAAACGCATCTGCCGGGACGTGGTGGAAGCGTGGTGATCCCGAGAGGCTCGTGTGGATACCATAGAGAGCTTGATCATGTCAACTGTTCAGGTTTTGTGATTCGACTCTACAGTTGAGTGAGAGATCTCAACCGAAAATTAGGTATGAAAATTTTCGAACACCCGGTTTACCCCGTTTCACTTGGATCCTGGAGGGTTTCGATTAAATTCTGCTACGCTGTTTGGCTCCCAAAACCCAACAGTATCTTCATGCCTCTTGATAGAGTGAGACTAAGAAAATGCATGACCATCCTCGGATTAGTTGATATATGATATCAATGTCATCAATTTAAGTGAGTCTACTTGGTAATCAAGAAACCATAGATTGGGCTAGATGTGAGTGAGACTTTTGATGTCTAGTGTTGAGTCTTGATATCTTGGACAAAGGGACAATAGCATATATGGATATTGATCATAGAGGTTTAGTCGAATCACTGACTATCTTGTCACTTTGATAGCAATGATGTGTTGCTAGACACCGCTCATTATTTATGGTCATAAATGTGATTTATGATCATTGCCAATTTGATAGGAGCCTATTAGGTCATGCACGTAGAGCCAGTTGGATTATTTGAGTGTATGGGCTAATTTATATGGGTTATGGTTTCATGATAGTTTCATATTAATAATTGGCCCAAAAGTTAAGCCATTATTATGCCTAAAATTATAGCCTAATTGGATTAGGGCTTCAAAACCCTTTCGGCTTGGAAGTTGAGTCTCACTATAAATACATCATATAGTGAGAAATTCATACCTCTAGCCCTACCCTCCTAAAAGGACGAAATCAGAAGCATTCTAAAAGTTCCAACCATACTCTTCTCTTGCCATTCCTTGGAGGACATGAGCTAGCACTACGAGCACAAGAGGAATGCATCTACCGGGATGTGGTGGAGGCATGGTGATCCTGAGAGGCTCGTGTGGATACCATAGAGAGCTTAAACATGTCAACTTTTCAAGTTTTGTGGTTCAACTCAATAGTTGGGTTAAAGATCTCAACTGAATTAGGTATGAAAAATTTTGAACACCCAATCTACCTGATTTTACTTGGATCCTGGAGGGTTGTGGTTACATTTCACTGCACTTGCTTGGCTCTTGAAACCTTCTACCAGAGTAGGAACCTTCTCTGATAAAGGATCCTAGAAAGACTTGTTCTTGGGTGCCCAAGTAATGACCGAAATGATACATGCCTGGGTTCCCACAAACAGTGCCATTTGGTGTCCTTGGGTTTTTCTGGTGTCCGGGGTCTACATGGTTGGCTTCCTAGAAGGCTCTCCCAAAACTGTGCCAACCTTGAAAGATACCAGAAAATGGGGCCAAGGGGCATCCATGAAGTGTTCGCATGGAGGGATTCTCAGATGCCCAAGTCAGTGAGTGATTTAGGGAATAGTACATTGGATGCTTAGCAAGTATCCTGTACTTGGTCTTGGGGATGGTCCTTTTATTGGAGGCCTGAAGGTCCAACACATTCTTGGAGTACCTAAGATCAGCTGTCCATGTGTCCATTGAGATCATAGGTCAGGGCTTTATTTTCCTGCATCAACCTCTGTTGGCAACTATCCTGACATAAGCCTAAGCGAGCACTTCACATGCCTTGGACAGTACATCCTCGATGGCCTCATCAAAGATCTGGAAGTACTTCAGTCTTCAGATATTGAGGTCTATGATATGTTCCTTGATCAAGTAGGCACCTCGATTCATCAGTCTTGGTCAAGATTCATTTCGCCCGATGTACCTTTATTTTCCAAACTACAATGGCCGAGCTTTTTAAGGGACCGAGGTTAAAAGTTCTTCAGGAGAGGAGATTTTGAGGCTCCATGCCTTTGACCATCACTTATGTACTAGACTTCTACATCAAAACCTTACCAAGTTAACTTGTGTAGGCCACAAGTGTTCTAAACCTTCACTCAAAACATGTACCAATCCACCATTACTTGGTTCACGGTACTGGAATGGAAAAAATCATGGTAGACTCACAATTTCTAGGTTCCATCAAACCCTCCTAACTACAATAGGTTTCACGCATCGGCTCCTGATGGTATTAAACCTTCACCCAACTAATGGTGTTCTATTATGGCCAATTAACCTTGTGATGGTGATGGGGGCCATCAGGATCTCCACTGTGTACCGTGGAGACTGCGGCAGGGACTTCCAAAGGTGCAGATGAACCTAGGGAAAGGGTGCTCTGTGTGGATCACCCGGTATGGCCGGCAGCATCTTTGTCTCATGGTAGGAGGGCCTACCTGAAACACTCGAAAAACAAGGGCTAGAAGGTCCCCGAAGTCCTTTTCCGGGGAGGAGCCTCCGACGCCCGAGTCAGTGCTTAGCAGAGGTGGAGAAAAAGTAGTAAGCATAAGGGGTTCTTGCTTGTCGTGTTCTCTTTTGAGGGCTGTGAGGAGAGGAGAGGGAAGCCCCTTTGCCTCAGAGTATTTAGGCGGAGAGAGGAGAGAGAACCCCCCATGTTTGAGACCATTCCCCCGGCATATATAGGAAGGGGTTAACCCTTCAGATCGTAACACGTGTATGGACGGATGGTATCCGTATTTCTGGGCATGGGGTTCCCTAGCCGCCTGCAGGCTCCTCGGGCCACAAGCTGCGTCAGGCGCAGCCCTACATGACAGGATGTAGGTAGGGGCGGTGCGCCAGAGTGCATATGAGGGCGGCATGTAGGGTGTTCGGGCAGAAATGTCATAGATTCGTTGATAGCTCCTGTCGTACCTTCGAGGTCCCCTTGGTTGATGTCTCCCTTCAGAGTGAGGGGCCTTCTCCCAAAGTCACACCGGTACTTTGGGGTATTTACGGGCGCTGAAGTTGGTCCCTTTAGGGGGCTTTCACCTGTAGAAGGTGGCTGGCACTTCTCCTCAAAGCTAGTTCGGTCGCCCTCCCGATGGAGGCGATACGGTAGTTTCCCGAGGTTGGTATTGGCGGGCTACCGAGGTTGCGTGCCTCAGGTGTTTTGCTACCTTTTTTCCCGGGGTCCTTAGGTGTTCGGGGCGATAGCACTTCGGCTATCACATGCCTCCCCTCGGAAAGCCAGAGTGGAGACTTCGGCTAGTGGTCCTTCCGGGAGCGCTTTTCGGGACTCAGAGTACGACGTTCGCCAGGGAGGTGATTTACCACGTAGGGGGTATGCCTTGCTTGGGCAGGTGTTACCTGTTTACCCTTTGGTGTTCTCGAGATACCCAACCTCTTTACTTTTTCTGCCATAGGCTAGTGGACAGTCACATCTTGAAACTAGGCATGTCATTTTGGAGCAGCGTGCCCGGGTTTTCAGGATGTCAGAAAACGCGTCCTGATTTCTTGTGTCGATCGTCACGTGGCAGGTGCTGGTCGGGATGGGCACGCCTTTTTGCGCGTGAGGGGAAATTATGGTGACATTTCACCTTCGCGCAGCAATTATAACGTCCTTTTGGCTGCCCTTCCTCGATCTATATAAGTCTCCTCCTATCATACTCTTCATTAGTTTTTCTTTGCTCTCACTTTGCACTCGTCTGCTTTTGTGCCTTTTCTTCCTTTTTGTGACGGTATTAGCGACGGGGCGATTTTCGGCCACCTTTCACGACAGCGTCCAGGAATCCCGACTTCGGCAAAGATTTTGGTAGGTTATAACTCTAGAGATCCTTTGGTTTTTGCTCTTCTTTTAGTTTTCCAAAGTCATTTTTCTTTTTTCCGAAGTCTCCTTTTTTTTTTTGGCCAATCATGTCTTCGCCTATTCCCGAGACCTGGCTTCCTCTTATGTCTCACCCTTGTTGCTCTACTTCTGATAAATTAGAAAGGTGGACAACTAAAATTTTCCTCCCTTCATAAGCCACCACAAGATTACCCCACCTCGGTCATTTTAGCTTTATGAACCGGGATGACGAGGTTACCGTTTTCTGAGCCCAACTGAAGGCCAGACTTTAGTATCCTGCAGCGAAGATGATTTGTGACTTTTTCCAATTTCATGGCATAGCCGTGAATCAACTTCCTCCCAACTCGTACTGCCATTTCAATGCCTTTCCCAACTCGTACTGCTATTTCAATGCCTTTCTTTGTATGTGCGGGGTCTTCAGGGTAGAATCCCATTTTATCTTGTTCATGCAGTATTACAAGCTTTATCCGGTTCTGAAAGGTGGCTTTTGTTAGGCACCTCCTAAGTGCTTGGCTTAGGCCAAAGAGAACAAAGGAAAACACGGAAAAATAAAAAGGAAGAGTGAGGGGAACTATGGAAACTAGTACAGTGATCTATGTGCAAAACTGGAACTTTCAGACCTTAATTGCACATGGAAATTGGACTATGGGAAAGCTGACAGAAAACAGAGAAAGGGGATCAAATTGTGCACTTAGATGAGTGGTACAATTAAAACTACAAACTTAAAGTTGGCATATTCGGCCATGCAAGTTTTTAAGGTGACTAGTGCCATACTAAGCCAAATTGTGGGAGACAACAATGATTACTAATCAAATAGTTGTTTGTCTAGTTATATGGCCGGTTATACAAGGGTGATTATAATGGGTGACTTGAATGACATACTAGACACATGTTTTAGTGGCGGTCTTGCATACATGTGGAGTTAAGGGCTACATTACACCATGCAAAGGAATGGAAGTAAAAGTTGGCATTTTAGCTAACTAGAGACATAAGTCTTTCGGCCGAAACTAACTAAGGCCATTCACTTGGTTCATTTTTGGGTTTCATTGTTCCTTATGGCAGAGAGCTCTTCCATGAGTGTTCATCCAAATTTCTTCTTGAAATCAAGCTAATCTTGGAAGCATTTGAAGGAAACAAGCTAGGAGACTTGGTTTTGGCCTTTGCTTTGCTTGGAATCAAGCTTGGTTCTTGGAGATTCAAAGAAGACCGAGCTTATTCAAGCTAGGGTTCCAAGGTATTTCATGATTCCTCTTGAATACATGGTAATTGTTCCATGAATGAAGAGTTTAAGTGCTCAATTGATGATGAGTTAAGCTAATTGAGCAAGAAATGTTTCGGTTTGGAAGTGGAATGTTGGCCGAATGTGTTGGATGAATGAACTTGATGTTCTTCTTCATTTCCATGGAAATTAATCCATGACTAAGTGTTGTTGTTGCCTATTTGTTCTTGTGCTAGGCAAGTTTGAGTGAAGAACATCAAGTTGAGCAAGTTGGAGTTTGGCCGAAAGGTGCATTTTGAGGTAATTGTGTGTTCCTCATTTGATTACATGGTATTAGTGCCATGAACATTGTTTAGTGATGAGTAGATGATCATATGTTGGATTAGAATGATGAAGAACATTAGTGTGTGAAGTTGGGCTTTATGGCCGAGGGCTTGAAGTAGTATAATTTGATGTCCATTACTTGAATACATGGTAATGATGCCATGAACAATGGTTATTGGTGATTTGGTGATTATATGATGAACTAAATTGATGAAGAACATTGTTATGTGAAAAAGGGCATTATGGCCGAGGGCTTGAAGTAGAGTAAATTGGTGCTCATTACTTGATTATATGGTATTGGTGCCATAAATATTGATCATTGATGATTAGGTGTTTATGTAATGGGCTAGTTTGGTAAAGAACACTATTGTGTGGAATGGGCAATGTGGCCGAAAGCTTGGATTAGTGTAATTAGGTGTTGTTCACTTGATTACATGGTAAATGTGCCATGAACAAGCTTCATTTGATGATGGTTGTTGATCATGTATTGAGTTAATTGATGGGTAGCACATATATATAGAATTGGGCATTTTTGGCCGAGAGCTTAAGCTTGTGTATTGTAGTGTTCTTCATTGAAATCATGGTAATTAGTCCATGAGTATGTGTTGTTGATGCCTATGTGTTGTTATGGTAGGCATTGTGATTGAGGAACACTTGGGCACTTGAAGCTTGGTTGTGACCGAGAGCTATTGAGGTAGGGTTCACTGGCACTTGATATTGCTTGGTAATATATACCATGGTTCAAGTGTTTAGAGTGGCTAAGTGATGGTTAAAATTTGCCAAATGACCTTAGTTGCTTGATGGGCTTTAAAGTTTTCACTTGGTTGAATTGTTGATTAGCTAATTGACTAGTGTACATGTACTAGAAATGCAAGTAAATGTGGCCTATTTGCTTGGCATTTTGGAGCTCTAAGTGGAAGTAAGTTGTTTGATGGTGGTTTGTGTGCATTGTGCACATGGGTACATGTATGGTTTATTAAGGCCGAGAGCAACAATGTGGAGTGTGTGTGTGTACTTGTGTGCTTTGGTGTTTCCATGTGCTTGCTAACCCCACTTATGATACTATAGTATGTATATGCTTGGTTTCTTTGTCTTTGTGTTTGTTTTGCAGGCAAAGCTAGCAGTTGGGAGGTTAAGCTTTGAGTGATTACTCAGCTTAACTAAATAGACTCAATTTGAGTTGTATATGTATATAAGTGAATCCTACTGAGTTATACTCACTGCCCATCCTTTTATTTCAGGCAAGGATATTCGGCCTGAGTAGTGCTAGCTTGCTTGTTGCTTGTGTTTTGCACTAATTTGCTTAGTTTCCAAGGTATGTGCCAATGTGTGCTTGGCTTATCATTTTAGGTTCATTACAAGTCTTATATATATGGTTGGCTGAGACTTATGAGCTAAGTTTGCAGGCTGTAGTTGGAGACTTGTCTAGGAGGGCTATGGATACTTGGACTGTGGCTTTGATCATAGTATTTTCTTTCATGACAATGAATTAGGCTATTGGGTTGGTGCTGCAGTGTGTACTTTTGTATGGCATACTTAAGGTTATGTTTGACCACTAGTGGTCTTGGTATGTAATAACTTGGCATGTTTAGCTTTTGGGATTCATGGCATGTAGCCATGTTGGACACTAGGTAGACTACTCTTTTGTGTACATATATGTAGTCCTTGGTGCCTAGACTTGTGTTGGTTTTGTTGGGTTTGTATGCCAAGTTATGCATGACTTATGGATGGCAATATGCCTATCACGGAACGGGGCCCCAGTGCCCCATAATCTTGTAGGCTCTTAGGGATCATGAATCCCTCTAAGTTACTATTGGCTAACTATTACTCGTCAATATAAATTTAAACAATTTATATGCAACTAGTTTCTTAGCCCACTTAGTTCAAGAGATATGCATGCTTTTGTCCTGGCAATGCAAAAGAATAAATAGATCGTTAGTTAAAAACGTTGCTCGAGCATTTCTATTAAAACATACTTAAAACGTGCCAAGACATTGAAATACTAGTTACTTTGACTACAAGTAATAGTTTGTGCATACAATATACTTCTAGCATGCACCCAAAAGTAACAAGATGGATTTACATCACAATGTATCCTATTAGAGGCAACTTTCTTAGTACACAAGGTACTATATACAAGAGACAAAAACTAACTAACTAAGATCATCTACTTGAGCCCCACCTTGAGCTATCCAAGCTCCAAGTGCAAGCCCTTCCTTAATTCTTGTTCTTGTGCACTCTTAGCCTCTACACTGTAAAGGCACAACTTGGTTAGCACATAACTTACACCACAAGTAACCTAGAATCACAAGGATTCTCAAGAAAAGTACCTGCAAAATAGAAAGCTTAGGCCTCAGCTGTCAACTAGTGACTAGGCCCGGAGTTAGAACCTGCACAATAACTTAAGGGAGTGAGTACTTAAAAGTACTCAGTAAGGGTCCCTTGAATACCTGCAAGAAGATAGCAGCAACCAAGATGCAACCATGGCAAACAAGCAACCAAACAAGTGGATCAACCAACAAACAACTCAACAATCAACAGACATATATATAAAATATGCAATGCATGAGTGTATGATATGAAATGCACATAATGCATGCACTTGGGACTTTCTGCACTCTAGGTGTCATAAAACTTGCCGTGAGCTCAAACGGCGGAGGTACTTGAGATACTGGCCCTCGTATCCCGGATACTTTACCTCCCTTAAGTCCCACCTACAGGTTCTAGAGTAGGTCGTCACCCCTCTGAAACTTACCCGTCTTTACCCTTAACTTATTGCGCAAGGTAGTCATCCTATGTGGTTTAACTAGCCAAACCCTTAAGGTTTAACTTAGAGCACTCATAGTGGCTTGCTTACCAAACCAAATGGTTTGGTCGGGATCGACTTAGGTTTTCCTCCTCATTGACCATAGGTAAATGACATTCTACTCGGCCAACAAAGAGTCTAAAAACCCCCTTAATCCCCTTAGTGCTTGTTTAGAAGCTTAAGCACTTTGATTTTCTTAACCACCAAGTCATACTCTTTCTTAACCACACAACTTAACTACCACTTAAATAATGCATAATTCCCAGCTTAGGAAGGATTTCTAGACCCAACCGAGGCTACGGAATGTCTTAACTTAGCCTAGGGATGAAAATCGAGAGTTTGAGACACTCTTAGGATGCCCGGAGCTTGGGGGCAAAATGCCTTGGCGGCGCCGTTGGCGACGCGTCGCCACAAGCATCAGTGTTCAGAAAAATTTTTCATTTCTCGGCGACGCGTCGCCAACTCGCGTTTCCACTGGCAACGCGTCGCCAACGCTTTCCAGCGTTGCGCGACAGCGTGTGACCTTGCACGAAAACTGCTCAAACTTTCTCATCCCAAACTCAAATCACTTGGGTCTTGTTCCTAACTCATTCCCACACAAAAGACTACATTTCTATGCATTATTTGAGCTTAATTAAGTTGAACCCTTACCTCAATTTAGCTACAAAGCAAGCATTGAAACATAACCACCTTAGCTCAATCAAGCTCCCATTAAGTTCCTCACCTAAAACCAATGTGATATGGCACCAAATACTTCAAACCAAGACCATTTCTAGCTATGGAAACAACTTAGAACCAATCCAAATGAACCCAACAAGCTTACCCACGAATTTTGAGTCCAAACTAGCACCAAAAAGCAAATTGGAGCTAGAACACCAACAAAGAAGCTTGATGATTCCTACTAATAGCTTGGGCTTCCTCAATTTGATGAAGAATTGCAGGAAAAGAAGCTTTGGGCTCGGAGTTTGGAGAGGGAAAGTGGAGCTACGAATTTGGAGTTGAATGCAAATGACTAAGGAAGAAGAAGACTTAACAACTTAAACTAACTTATACTAAATCCCCCAACTTGGCAAACTTCTTCCTCTTTTGCTCCACAAACTCTCAATTGTTTTAAATGGGTCATTAGTTCTCACTCAAAACCAACATTTCTTTACTCTAAAGGATGCCAAAAAGCTTCACACACTTGATTTCTTGGACACTTTAGCCACTTAAGATTTAAATGGCTTAAGCGAACACTTAGTGCCACAAATTCTCAAAACTTTCAAAGATGGTTCTAATAGCTAGGATTACTAATGGTCTTGATTTAACTATGCCAAATCACACTTAGGAACTCACTTACTTAATTAAGCTTACCTTACTTGCTTAACAAGGTGCTAACTTGAGGTACTTAATTTAATAAAACACTCAAACAAAGTAAAATAAATACTTACTTGATTAGTCAACTAGGAGAGCCGTCACAATGCCTGTACTTGGATGTTGAATGTTTTGGGCCAATGTTTGGCACTTTTATGTGAATAATTATGAGCCTAAACTTATGGAAATGTGGTGCACTACTATATGTTTGTGTGTTGGCCGAGAGCATCATGTGCATAGTAACTTGTGGTTTTCAAAATCTAAACCAATAATGTGGCTTCTTGGTTGTCATATAAGTAGCACACATGATTGCACACCAATTATGCACTTAAAACTCCATTAAGTGTTGCCTTGCTTGAGATGCAAGTAATCAATTAAAGTCTTGCTTGTTGTGCAAGTTAGTGGTATTGGACCTTGCTTTTGCTGCAAGTAACTGTTGGGTTGTTTAAAATCCTCATGGGCCACCTCCCAGGCTTCTCACCTTAAGAAAATAAGACTTAAGGTTTCCATTTCTTGTTTGGCCGAATTGAAGACTTTAGTGTTAAAGTGGGTTTGGGAGTTAAACCTTGGAACTTATCGGCCAGGGCCTAAGTGAGGTGTGACAGCTTTTATTTCATGCTACCTCGAGGATTTGGGAGAAAAAAATTCATGTTCACCTTCGCTACCAAAGATAGTTGGCGAGGGTGGCAAAGGAAGTTCTTCTTCCTAAAGGTGGCGGAGGCCTGATTGCATGTTCCGACTAAGTGGGCTCGGGGAAAGCTGGAGACGGATGTCGTTGATCCCAAGAAGTTGCTAACTCCTGAGTTGGCGGCAAGGTTTGTGGACTTTGACAGACGTATCCGTGCTGTTGCCGATTGGGATGCCAAGGTGCCTCCACGTTCCCTCTACCCTTTCCCGATCATGTGGAAACGCATGACCGAGGAGGTTCTTCGGGAGTTGGGGGTGGTTACGGAGCACAAGACAGATCTTGGCATACCAGCTCCTACTACCGAGGGGAAGGACTCTTGGCTGGTGAAGCTCCTTCGGAGCGAGCTCACTTATGAGGCCTTTTTTGAAAGTGAGTCTTCTTTCAAAATTTTTCAGCATAAGTGCCTGTCTGGACTCACGCTGATGTTTTCCCTCTTTTTTAGAGATAGGCGACGTGTCTGCTGTTAGTATTGTGCCCAAAAAGCCAATCATGAGATGATTGTATTTTTGCACATTGAGTCATGATATTTTATTGAGGCATTAATCCAGCAATTATGTTTGTTGTTTTGTTTCTGCGTAACGTAATAAGCATAATTGTAACCCTAGAATAATGATATTCTTAAACGTCCCTAGTCTAGTATTATTGTGGAGCGGGTTGCAATAATACATAATGACTAGCATATGTGGAGACTAATATGAGATATCTAGTCTACATATGGGTACAAGTTGGAGAACTTGTGTACTGGACCGACCCACCATGAGAACACTTCATGGATCGTTATATGAGTGTCATAAGTGATTCTCATAGTGATCATGGTATATGTAGTCCTTCGACCTAAGATCATCAAGGTTCCCTACATGTGAGTCACATACTTTGATACTTTCCTTTGTTGCTCGTAACTGAGTGAACTTGAAGGAGGTCATTGGGTATGTCACATATCATGCGGAGGGATTTGTATGATCAAGATGGGATTTGTCCCTCCTATGTAACGGGAGTGATATCTTCGGGCCCCTTGATAGAGTGAGACTTAGAAAATGCATGGCCATGCTCGGATGAGTTGATATACGATATCAATGTCATCAGTTTAAGTTGGTCTACTCGGTAATCAAGAAACCAAAGATTGGGCTATACGAGAGTGACACATTCCATGTCTCGTGCTTAGTCTTGATATCTTGGACAAAGGGACAATGGCATATATCGGTGATGATCATAAAGGTTTAGTCGATTCACCGACAATCTTGTCACTTGGGTAGCAATGATGTGTTGCTAGACACCGCTCATTGCTTATGATCATAAATGTGATTTATGATCATTGCCAACATGGCAAGAGCCTATTGGGTCGCACACATAGAGCTATTTGGATCATTAGAGTGCATGGGCTAATTATTTGGGTTATGGTTTCACTTTAATTTCGTATTAATAATGGGCCCAAGAGTTGAGCCATTATTAAGCCCGAAATTAAATCCTAATTGGATTAGGGCTTTGAAACCCATTAGGCCTGGAAGTTGAGTCTCACTATAAATACAACTTTTAAGTGAGAAATTCGCAGGTCTCCTTGCCCTAGCCTCCAAAAAGGACAGCCACACTCTTCTCTTGCAATTCCTTGGAGGACGCAAGCTAGCACTGCGAGCGCAAGAGAAACACATCTGTCGGGACGTGGTGGAAGCGTGGTGATCCCGAGAGGCTTGTGTGGATACCATAGAGAGCCTGAACACGTCAACTGTTCAGGTTTTGTGATTCAACTCTACAGTTGAGTGAGAAATCTCAACCGAAAATTAGGTATGAAAATTTTCAAACACCCGGTTTACCCCGTTTCACTTGGATCCTGGAGGGTTTCGGTTAAATTCCGCTGCGCTGTTTGGCTCCCGAAACCCAACAGTGGTATCAGAGCTACTGGTGAAACCCTAAATCGGGATTGAGTGTTGAATCGCATGATGCTATGTGTTCGGTTGCTTTTCGGCCATGATTAATTAGATTGATTCAAGATGCATGAAACTGGAATTCGTAATGAACATATGAGATATATGAAGAAACGACACAAATTGGTTAATGAGATTAACCTCAAATTGAATGGTATGAGATACCTATATGGATTAGGATTCTTGCAATAGTTGCAGAAACCCTAGCTTGGTTCGGATTCAGCCTGTTCAGGCACTGAAAGTAAGGTATTTTTGGTGGCTCGAATAGAGGAGTCTCGGGTGCCTACTTTCTCAAAATACAAGATTTCGGGCTAAGCAATTGTAAGAAAATTTTTTGCGCAGGGGGGCGCTGCCCCCCACGCCCCCCGCAAGGGCGGCTCCCCTTGACCTCGTCCGCTGACCGGTCAGCGGAACCACCGCCCACTGACCGGCCAGCGGGACCGCCGTATGCGAAGCGCCACATAAATAAAAACTGGTTAATCAACACGCGAAAATTGGCATGCATCTTTGTTGAATGAGATTTGACATGATATGCTGATTGGTGTTTGAAGCATGGTGCATGGTTATAGCCCTTGATTGGTTGTACTTGTAAATACGGCCTGCGAGTCGTGCCTTTTCTTATCACTCTCATTGTACATTCTCTTCTCACCTTACTCCCCTCGAATGTAACTCGAGGTTTCTATTATTGATGTAATGGTGCATTATGGGATCATCCAAGGTGGTATGTCCAAGGATCATCCAAGGTGGTATGTCCAAGGAGGTGACAACAAAAGGGCAGCCAAGAAAGGAAGAGAAGGAGCTTGTGAAGACTCTTTTCTTTTCTTAGGCTTTTATGATATTCTCATTGGCTTGAGAATATCGCATAGTTTGGGCTATAACCATGTCACGTTTACTTTCTTGTAAGCATGAGATGCATGTTTTATATTTGTATGTGATGCATGTATAAAACAACCGGAGATAACAAATTGGTGAGATCAAAAGAAAAAATCCCTCAAACAAATATTAAGTCATTAAATGTGATGCCTTCCAAATGTTGGCACTCGTCAAGACTTTGATCAACATTAGGTGGGTTTGCCAAAGCAAAGCACCTATGTTCATCTTGGTAAGGCGCGATGGGATAATAGTGATATCCAAACTGCTAACTTTGGGTCTGACTTAACTAAGTCATCCTAATAGGATTAGGGACTTAGAGGCATAGAGTTGGGCTTAAGTTCATGAGATGAGCTTGGACAAGTGTTGTTCACCCAACTATCCAAGAGTTGCATAAGATGCAATTGGCAAGGAGTTGCCTACCTAAATAGCTGTAACTTGAGAGAAAAGCCAAAGCTGACTCAGGTTGTGGTCAAATATGGATCTTGGCCCACTAGAATACCTTAGCGCCGAGGTGTTCCGAAATAATATCGAGGGTTATTATTTTGAGGAAAATGGTGGGAGTATCGTTTAATAAAAGTCCTTATTAAATGAATTAAAATACATGACTCTTACACTGCATATTTACTGTTGTAGATAACCATGGCACAAAACACATCGACACTTTCGTTGCGATCGATCCTTGAGAAGGAAAAACTGAATGGGACCAACTTTCTCAAATGGTACCGAAACTTGAGGATAGTCCTCAAACAAGAGAGAAAGGCTTATGTCCTAGAGCAGCCCATTCCGAATGAGCCTGCTGCCACTGCTCCAAGAGCTGAAAGGGATGCTCACAAGAGGCATTCTGATGATGCTTTGGATGTTGCATGCCTCATGCTTATTACCATGGAATCTGAGCTTCAGAAGCAACATGAGAACATGGGGGCGTTCGATATGATCGAACATCTCAAAATGCTTTTCCAAGAGCAAGCTAGGCATGAGAGGTTTGAGACCTCTAAGGCATTGTTTCAGTGCAAGATGTCTGAGGGAAGTCCCGTGGGTCCTCATGTGCTCAAGATGATTGGGTACATTGAGAATCTTGAGAATTTGGGATTTGCTCTTCAGAAAGAGTTGGCTATCGATGTAGTCTTGCAATCGTTGCCTGAAAGCTACAGTCAGTTCGTCATGAACTATAACATGAACGACCTTGACAAGTCCCTTCCTGAATTACTCAACATGTTGAGAACTGCTGAGCAAAACCTTAAGAAGGCTAAGCCCATTTTTATGGTTCAAAAGGGCAAGGGAAAGGGAAAAGCCAACAAGAAGAAGGATAAAAGTTAATGGAAAGTCCAATGCTAGTTCTTCTTCAGCTGCACTGAAACCAAAGGGTGGTGTGGCAAAGGAAGGGGAGTGCTTCCATTGTAAGCAACCTGGACACTGGAAGCGCAATTGCAAGCTCTATCTTGAAGAACTTGCTAAGGAAAAGGGAAGTAAGACTTCCACTTCAGGTATTTTTGTTATAGAGGCTAACTTTTCTACTTCCTCATCTTGGGTATTGGATACTGGATGTGGATCTCACATTTGTGCAAATGTGCAGGATCTAAGTAGAAGTAGAAGATTGGCCCGAGGTGAAGTGGACCTACGTGTTGGAAATGGAGCAAGGGTTGCTGCCTTAGCCGTAGGGACTTATGTTCTCACTTTACCTAGTGGATTAGTTTTAGAATTAGACAACTGCTACTTTGTGCCTACTATTAGTAGAAATTTGATTTCTGTTTCTTGTTTGGACAAGAAAGGTTTTTCATTTATAATAAAGGACAAATGTTGTTCTATTTATTTGAATGAAATCTTTTATGGTAGTGCTCAACTTAGCAATGGGTTGTATGTTCTAGACCTCGAAGATCCAATCTATAATGTGAATACCAAGAAGGTCAGATTAAATGATTCAAACCCGACCTATCTCTGGCACTGTCGCTTGGGCCATATAAATGAGACCCGCATATCCAAGCTCCATAAGGATGGACTCTTGGACTCATTTGATTTTGAATCATATGAGACATGTGAGTCATGTTTGTTGGGCAAGATGACCAAAGCCCCATTCACAGGGCAAAGTGAAAGGGCTAATGACTTACTAGGACTCATACATAGTGATGTATGTGGCCCTATGTCTACACAAGCTAGAGGAGGTTTCCAATACTTCATTACTTTCACTGATGACTTCAGCAGATATGGCTATGTGTATCTTATGAGACACAAGTCAGAATCCTTTGAAAAGTTCAAAGAATTCAAGAATGAAGTAGAGAATCAACTCGGGAAGAGTATCAAAGTGCTTCGATCAGATCGAGGTGGAGAGTACTTGGATCGAGAATTCCTTGACTATCTGAAGGAGTGTGGTATAGTATCACAACTCACTCCACCAGGTACACCTCAATGGAATGGTGTATCTGAAAGGAGAAATCGAACTCTGTTAGACATGGTTCGCTCTATGATGAGTCAAGCTGACCTTCCAAACTCCTTTTGGGGACATGTTCTAGAGACAGCCGCTTTTACACTAAACCGAGTTCCATCTAAATCGGTTCAAAAGACACCATATGAGATATGGAGTGGGAGGCGTCCCAATTTGTCTTTTATGAAGATTTGGGGCTGTGATGCTTATGTGAAATGTCAATCCTCTGACAAACTAGGGCCCAAATCTAAAAAATTCCTTTTTGTTGGGTATCCCAAAGAAACAAAGGGTTACTATTTCTACAATCCTTCTGAGCAAAAAGTGTTTGTTGCTCGAACTGGTGTCTTTTTGGAGAAAGAGTTTATCTCTAAAGGAACTAGTGGGAGGAAAGTAGAACTTGAAGAAATTCAAGAACAACAAGGAGACATCGAACCTGAAATGGAACCTGAACAGACACCACAAGATGTTGTGGTTCAAGAGTCTGTTCCTGTAGCACAGAGCCCACGTAGGTCTGGTAGGATTCGGCGTGAGCCCGAGAGATATGGATTTCTTGTGACTCACACCAGTGATGTGATGCTCATGGATCAGGATGAGCCCACAACCTACCAACAAGCTATGTCGGGGCCTGACTCTGAGAAGTGGCTAGTGGCCATGAAATCCGAGATGGAATCCATGTATGAAAACCAAGTATGGACTTTGGTTGACCCACCTGAAGGGGTAAAACCCATAGGGTGCAAATGGGTTTTCAAGAAGAAAACTGACATGGATGGTAATGTGATTACCTTTAAGGGACGATTGGTTGCAAAAGGTTTCAAGCAAATTCATGGTATTGACTATGATGAAACTTTTTCACCAGTTGCTATGCTTAAATCCATCCAAATTTTGTTTGCTATTGCTGCACACTATGATTATGAGATATGGCAAATGGATGTCAAAACTGCATTCCTAAATGGAAAGCTACTTGAGGATGTGTACATGACACAACCTGAGGGTTTTGTCACTCCTGAGAATGCCAATAAAGTGTGCAAGTTGCAAAGGTCCATTTATGGACTGAAGCAAGCTTCTCGAAGTTGGAATCTTCATTTTGATGATGCAATCAAAGAGTTTGGTTTTATCAAAAATGAAGATGAACCTTGTGTCTACAAGAAGGTTAGTGGGAGCGCTATTGTCTTCTTGGTGTTGTATGTAGATGACATACTACTCATCGGGAATGACATTCCTGAGCTACAGTCTGTGAAGACTTGGCTAGGGAAATGTTTCTCTATGAAGGACTTGGGTGAAGCAGCCTATGTGTTAGGCATCAGGATCTATAGAGATAGATCTAGAAAGCTTCTTGGCCTAAGTCAAAGTACATATATTGACAAGGTGCTAAAGAGGTTTAGCATGCAAGATTCCAAGAAAGGATTCTTGCCCATGTCACATGGTATCACTCTTTCTAGATCTCAGTGTCCGAGTACAACTTAGGAGAGAGAGCGCATGAGTAAGATTCCATATGCCTCAGCAATTGGATCTATCATGTATGCCATGATATGTACTCGTCCCGATGTCTCATATGCTTTGAGCATGACAAGTAGGTACCAATCGAACCCCGGTGAGAGTCATTGGACAACTGTTAAAAACATCCTTAAGTACTTACGAAGGACTAAGGATGCATTCTTGGTCTTTGGAGGTGAAGATGAGCTCGTTGTAAGGGGTTACACCGATGCAAGCTTCCAATCCGATAAGGATGATTTTAGATCGCAATCTGGTTATGTGTTTTGTATTGGTGGTGGTGCTGTCAGCTGGAAGAGTTCAAAGCAAGAGACAGTAGCTGACTCTACAACAGAATCTGAGTACATTGCCGCCTCTGATGCTGCGAAGGAGGCAGTTTGGATCAAGAAGTTCATCACTGAACTTGGAGTGGTTCCAAGCATTACCGACCCGATAGAGCTCTATTGTGACAACAATGGAGCAATCGCACAGGCTAAGGAACCTCGATCTCACCAGCGATCCAAACACATACTCCGACGCTATCATCTCATCAGGGAGATCATCGAGAGGGGTGATGTAAGGATATGCAGGACTTCGACAGACAGCAACATTGCTGATCCATTGACAAAGCCCCTTACGCAGCAGAAGCATGATAGCCATTCTAGGTCCATCGGTATTAGATACATGGATGATTGGCTTTAGTGCAAGTGGGAGATTGTTAGTGTTGTGCCCAAAAGGCCAATCATGAGATGATTGTATTTTTTGCACATTGAGTCATGATATTTTATTAAGGCATTAATCCAGCAATTATGTTTGTTGTTTTGTTTCTGCGTAACGTAATAAACATAATTGTAACCCTAGAATAATGATATTCTTAAATGTCCCTAGTCTAGTATTATTGTGGAGCGGGTTGCAATAATACATAACGACTAGCATATGTGGAGACTAATATGAGATATGTAGTCTACATATGGGTACAAGTTGGAGAACTTGTGTACTGGACCGACCCACCATGAGAACACTACATGGATCGTTATATGAGTGTCATAAGTGATTCTCATAGTGATCATGGTATATGTAGTCCTTCGACCTAAGATCATCAAGGTTCCCTACATGTGAGTCACATACTTTGATACTTTCCTTTGTTGCTCGTAACTGAGTGAACTTGAAGGAGGTCATTGGGTATGTCACATATCATGCGGAGGGATTTGTATGATCAAGATGGGATTTGTCCCTCCTATGTAACGGGAGTGATATCTTCGGGCCCCTTGATAGAGTGAGACTTAGAAAATGCATGGCCATGCTCGGATGAGTTGATATATGATATCAATGTCATCAGTTTAAGTTGGTCTACTCGGTAATCAAGAAACCAAAGATTGGGCTATACGAGAGTGACACATTCCATGTCTCATGCTTAGTCTTGATATCTTGGACAAAGGGACAATGGCATATATCGGTGATGATCATAAAGGTTTAGTCGAATCACCGACAATCTTGTCACTTGGGTAGCAATGATGTGTTGCTAGACACCGCTCATTGCTTATGATCATAAATGTGATTTATGATCATTGCCAACGTGGTAAGAGCCTATTGGGTCGCACACATAGAGCTATTTGGATCATTAGAGTGCATGGGCTAATTATTTGGGTTATGGTTTCACTTTAATTTCGTATTAATAATGGGCCAAAGAGTTGAGCCATTATTAAGCCCGAAATTAAAGCCTAATTGGATTAGGGCTTTGAAACCCATTAGGCCTGGAAGTTGAGTCTCACTATAAATACAACTTTTAAGTGAGAAATTAGCAGGTCTCCTTGCCCTAGCCTCCCAAAAGGAGAGCCGCACTCTTCTCTTGCAATTCCTTGGAGGACGCAAGCTAGCACTGCGAGCGCAAGAGAAACGCATCTGCCGGGACGCAGTGGAAGCGTGGTGATCCCGAGAGGCTCGTGTGGATACCATAGAGAGCCTGAACACGTCAACTGTTCAGGTTTTGTGATTCGACTCTACAGTTGAGTGAGAGATCTCAACCGAAAATTAGGTATGAAATTTTCGAACACCCGGTTTACCCCGTTTCACTTGGATCCTGGAGGGTTTTGGTTAAATTCCGCTGCGCTGTTTGGCTCCCGAAACCCAACATCTGCTACCTACTATAAGTCTCTCTTCCATGGTCAGGCCGAGAAGGGAGAACAAACGAAAAAAGGCGTCTCCAAGAGGCACAAGACTACTGGGAGCAGACCGTCTTTGGCCAAGAAGGTGAAGAAGGACACCTTTCTTCCACCCCCGGAGGATGCAGCGGGAGTTGGTGTCATTGCAACTTCCACTGAGGTTGGTGGCGTCATTGTAACTTCCACCAAGGTTGGCGATGTCATTGCAACTTCCACCAAGGTTGCAACTCTCGCCGAGCCTGAAACTTAGGCCAAGGTTCCTGCCAGGGTGATCCCCTTTCCTGTTCTTTGAGTCCCGCCACGTCGGAAGATCTTGTAGGCTATTTGGCAGGGAGTCCCTCTACTGAGGAGCTAGAAAAATGCTGAAGGGACAAAGGCAAACATGTTCCTACCAATGTGGAGGAGGTCTGGGACTCCGACGACGACGTCGCTGAGGTTACGCCAGGTTTGTCTCTTATCTTCTTTTTAATATTCGCAATCCCATAGCTTTCTCAGTCAAGGAATTTTGATGGGGCGTATGCTTTTTTCTTTTTGTAGAGGATCTAGTGCCCTCAGCTTGGATGGTCAAGCATGCCCGAAGGTGGGCTCTTTGGGATTCCCATGTCCCGAAGGACAAGGTTCCAAGGGAGCCGTTCTGGTCTTTCACGGAGGACATGAACCTGTTCTCCAAGGATTTCCAGGAAATGACTCCCCAGATGGCGAGGGGTGTGCTCACTTAGGCCTCCTTCAAGGCAGTTGCCGAGGAGTGCGCTTCCGAGGACTCTCTTACCACCAAAGTTTCCAAGCATGCTGCCCAAGTATTTCTTCAGGCCTCTTCATTTTTGCTCCCCATTTTTTGTCTAAGTGTTTTTGGCTTTCCTTGTGTAAATTTCAGTAAGTACCTTCTTTTTTGCAGCTTCTAGGGTATAGTGGATACCTTTGAGCTTGGGCAGCAAAGCAGTCTTCGGTCTGAGCTTGGGCCGAAGATAAACTTGCGAAGGCCAAGGTTTTCTACGCTAACTCGGTTGTGACGAACACCGAGTTGAGCCGCATAGCCAAGGAGAAGGTTGCCAATCTTAGGGAGGAGTTCTTGAAGGGCCTGTTAGTGTTGTGCCCAGAAAGCCAATCATGAGATGATTGTATTTTGCACATTGAGTCATGATATTTTATTGAGGCATTAATCCAACAATTATGTTTGTTGTTTTGTTTCTGCGTAAATTAACAAACATAATCGTAACCCTAAAATAATGATATTCTTAAACATCCCTAGTCTAGTATTATTGTGGAGCGGGTTGCAATAATACATAATGACTAGCATGTGTGGAGACTAATATGAGATATGCAGTCTACATATGGGTACAAGTAGGAGAACTTGTGTACTGGACCGACCCACCATGAGAACACTTCATGGATCGTTATATGAGTGTCATAAGTGATTCTCATAGTGATCATGCTATATGTAGTCTTTCGACCTAAGATCATCAAGGTTCCCTACATGTGAGTCACATACTTTGATATTTTCCTTTGTTGCTCATAACTGAGTGAACTTGAAGGAGGTCATTGGGTATGTCACATATCATGTGGAGGGATTTGTATGATCAAGATGGGATTTGTCCCTCCTATATAACAGGAGTGATATCTTCGGGCCCTTTGATAGAGTGAGACTTAGAAAATGCATGGCCATGCTCGGATGATTTGATATACGATATCAATGTCATCAGCTTAAGTTAGTCTACTCGGTAATCAAGAAACCAAAGATTGGGCTATACGAGAGTGACACATTCCATGTCTTGTGCTTAGTGTTAATATCTTGGACAAAGGGACAATGGCATATATCAATGATGATCATAAAGGTTTAGTCGAATCATCGACAATCTTGTCACTTGGGTAGCAATGATGTGTTGCTAAACACCGCTCATTGCTTATGATCATAAATGTGATTTATGATCATTGCCAACATGGCAAGAGCCTATTGGGTCGCACACATAGAGCTATTTGGATCATTAGAGTGCATGGGCTAATTATTTGGGTTATGGTTTCACTTTAATTTCGTATTAATAATGGGCCAAAGAGTTGAGCCATTATTAAGCCCGAAATTAAATCCTAATTGGATTAGGGCTTTGAAACCCATTAGGCCTGGAAGTTGAGTCTCACTATAAATATAACTTTTAAGTGAGAAATTCACAGGTCTCCTTGCCCTACCCTCCAAAAAGGGGCAGCCGCACACTTCTCTTGCAATTCCTTGGAGGATGCAAGCTAGCACTGCGAGCGCAAGAGAAACGCAGCTGCCGGGACGTGGTGATCCCGAGAGGCTCGTGTGGATACCATAGAGAGCCTGAACACGTCAACTGTTCGGGTTTTATGATTCGACTCTACAGTTGGGTGAGAGATCTCAACCGAAAATTAGGTATGAAATTTTTAAACACCCGGTTTACCCCATTTCACTTGGATCCTGGAGGGTTTCGGTTAAATTCCGCTGCGCTGTTTGGCTCCTGAAACCTAACAGGGCCAAGATGAGCTCTTGAAGGATTTCTCCAAGAAGATGTCCGGCCTTGGTGACAAAGTAGTGAGCCTAGCTTCGGCCAACGAGATCCTTCAAAAGGAAAAAGAAGGGGAATCTTCCCTTTTGGCGAAGGCAATGGCTGAGAATGCTGAACTCCAAGCCAAGGTCGACTCACTGGAGAAGGATTCAAAGAAGAAGAAGAAGATAAAGGAGCTGGAGAAGGAGGTCGAAGACCTTCGGAAGGAGGTTTCGGATCTTCAGAATGAGGCGGACGATCTGGACGTCGAGAAAGACAAGGCCGTTCAGGCGACTAAGGTTGCCTTTCAGGACGGCTTCTGCCTAGCTCGTCACCAATTTCTGAAGAGATATCCGGACCTCGACCTTTCCTTTTTGGCTGCCATGGATATTCCCGAGGGGCCTCGGTGGTCTTGGTCTAAAGTCGAGTTCCTCAACCTGGCGTTTGCTCCTCCTTCTGCACCGAAGGCGGCGGCCAAAGACACAGGAGCCGGAGCTTCCCACGACGCCGGGGACCCTTAGATATTCTAGAGCCTTTGCCTTCTTCTTTTTCTTTGTATTTTTCTTCTTGTAACCTTCTTCTTGTACTAAGACCTTCTTCAATAAATTTTCCTTCATAATTTAGTTAAGTCTTTTGAGCAATTTTTGTTTCCTAATTGTCCCGACCACTTTCGGTCAAGGGACTTCGGAAAGGCATATTTCGCTCGTTTCCTCGGCCAACCTTTGGGTAAACGTTCGTTGTTGGCGAAGTTCCCTTAGGCAAATTTTAGCCTGTCGGCCATATTCGATAGACTTCACCTTTTTTGGGCATACAACCCAATCAACTTCAGAAGGAAAACAAGACTTTCGGGAGTCGATGGACTTCACCTTTTTTGGGCACATAACCCTATCAATTTCGGGAGGAAAACAAGATTTTCGGGAGTCGATGGACCTCACCTTTGTTCGGCGAGTATTTTCAGATAGGGGAGAACTTCTGTACTTAGAGAAAATTTCTCACTTGTACAATTTCTCATCTAAAATTCTAAGTATAGAATTTCTTTAAGGCCTCCGAGTGCCATGCATTTTTCAGTTTTCCTCCTTCGGTGCCGGCAAGCTTGTATACTCCCTTTCGGACCTCTTCTAGGACCAAATATAAGGCCCTTTCCCGTTTGGCCGAGGTACCCCATGGGTCGGTTTTCGGGGTTTAGACTCGGCCTTTCGGAGAACGAGGTCTCCTTTTCCTATTCCTTTTGGCCTGTCATGCAGGTTTGCGCTCCTGGCCACTTCTGCTGGAAGGCCTTTCTTCCGAGCTTGGCCATTTTTCTGTGTTCGTCAACTAGGTTGAGCTTAGTTCTCAACCCGAGGTCATTTCCTCTTTCGTCGAACACTTGTATTCTAGCTGATGGCCGTACTACTTCGAATGGATAATGGCCTTTGTACTGGAGAGGTGTCTCCCTCGTGGCCCCTCGGGGAGTTGTCTAGTATCTCCTTAGTACATCCGGAAGTTCTCCTGGCCACTTTCCCTTTGCTTTTCCCAACCCTTTTTTATAGTCCCTCTTTATAGTTCTGTTGGCTACCTCAACTTTGTCTGTTGCTCTGGGGCTGAGCTAGTGGGGCGGAGTGCGTTTTTATTCCGACGTTGGTGATGAATTCTTGGAATCCCTTGTTCATAGACTAGGGACCATTATCGGCCGTTATCACCGTCGGTATGCCAAATCTGCATATCACGTTCTTCCAGACGAACTTTTGTATATCTTTTGCCGGAATGGTTGTTAGGGGTTCTGCCTCGTTCCACCTAGTGAAGTAGTCCACTGCTGCTACATAGAACTTCACTCCTTCGGGTGCTGTCGGGAGTGGCCCGGTGAGGTCTATGCCCCATACTGCAAAGAGGCAAAAGGTAATCTTTCGGGGTTATCCACTCCGAAAGCAGCCTTTGGGTGCGGGCGTGTCTTTGGCAATTTTCACGCTTCCTAGATGAACTGTCTTGCACCCTTTTTTGCTGATACCTTTCTGTAACGGACTTGCATACCCTTGACGGTATAATTTCTCCTTAATTACGAAATGTCATCCAGAACGTCTTCGGATTTTTTACCGCTTCATGAGGATTTTTTTTTTGGACTGTTTGGTTGTGAGATTCCTCTTCGGAGGATCTTTCCTCCCTTCATCCGAAGTTACTATATTTAGCGTTGCCATGCTCGTATGGCTCACCATTTTGGTAACCTTTTTTTCTTTATCCTGGTCAGGCTGTCTACTTCTTCGGCATTGTCTCGGAGAGGTGTGTTTTCAACACGCACTGCATCGCACTTTCGGATGAGCTTTGCTACACCCTTATTGTATTTTGCCAAAGTTGGACCCTTTGTGCTATAGTCCCCTGCCATCTGTCGCACTAGTAGCTGGGGTTGCCTGTGGGCCTCTAGATTTCCCACGCCAACCTTTCTAGCTAGGCGTAACCCTACTATGAGAGCTTTGTCTTTTTGGTGGCGTTAAATCCACATTTAATGGATTTTCTGATTTTCAGGCCTTCAGGAATGACTATCCCAGATTTCTAGTGCCCGGGGCCAGAGACCCCTTCTACCAAATAAGGTCCACTTTGGCTTGGCTGTGCCGAAGTCCGATTGCCCTCCTTTGGCCACTTTGGTATTTTTAGCAATAAAGTCTGCTAGGGCCGGGGTGGATTTGAAAGCACGGAGGTAATCTCCTGCTTGCTGGCACCAGGGCGTAGACAGCTTTTTGCAGCAGGGGGCACCCGACTTTGTTGCCAAGGAGATGGCGACTTTTCTTCGGGTGCGGAACTCCTTCGGCGGGGAGGTCTGGGTCATTCTAACCCTGTTTCTCCCGCAGGTCGCGTCCTGAGGGGTATGTTTCCCACCGAGGACTCATCTCGTCGATCTCCGCTTCCCATACTCCTGTGAGTTGACACGGGACTCTTCTCCGACGAGGTACTGATGAAGAGGACCCTCGGCCCGAATTTAGCTGCGGCCATCTTCGGTCTAACTGCTGCGTCTCTTCGACCATGACAGAGCGTGGGAATTCATGCAGGAAGGCCATGGTAATAGTTAGAGGACATTCGCCCTCAGGTAGGAAGTCCCTGCCATGGTGGTTTGGTCGCCGGTTGGTCCTCTGGCACGGACGGGGACCTCGGAAGTCCTTGGTCCTTAGAACGCTGAGTTTTCAACAACAACGGCCTGGGAGTGGTTTCCCACAGACGGCGCCAAATGATGGCGATGGGGGCCATCAGGATCTCCACTGTGTACCGTGGAGACTGCAGCAGGGACTTCCGGAGGTGCAGATGAACCCAGGGAGAGGGTGCTCTGTGTGGATCACCTGGGATGGCCGGCAGCGTCTTTGTCTCGTGGTAGGAGGGCCTGCCTGAAACACTCGGAAAACAGGGGTTAGGAGGTCCCCGGAGTCTTTTTCCGGGGAGGAGCCTCCGACGCCCAAGTCAGTGCTTAGCAGAGGTGGAGAAAGAGTAGTAAGCACAAGGGGTTCTTGCCTGTCGTGTTCTCTTTTGAGGGCTGAGAGGAGAGGAGAGGGAAGCCCCTTGCCTCAGAGTATTTAGGCGGAGAGAGGAGAGAGATCCCCCCCTGTCTGAGACCATTCCCCCGGCATATATAGGAGGGGGTGAACCCTTCAGATCGTAACACGTGTATGGACGGATGGTATCCGTATTTCTGGGCGTGGGGTCCCCTAGCCGCCTGCAGGCTCCTCGGGCCACAAGCTGCGTCAGGCGCAGCCCTACATGACAAGATGTAGGTAGGGGCGGCGTGCCAGAGTGCATATGAGGGCGGCGTGCAGTGTGTTCGGGTGGAAATGTCAGAGACTCCTTGATGGCTCCTGCCGTACCTCCGAGGTCCCCTTGGTTGATGTCTCCCTTCGGAGTAAGCGGCCTTCTCCCGGAGTCACACTGGTACTTCGGGGTATTAAGGGTGCCAAAGTTGGTCCCTTCAGGGGGCTTTCACCTGCAGAAGGTGGCTGGCACTTCTCCTCGAAGCTAGTTCGGTCGCCCTCCCGATGGAGGCGACACGGTTGTTTCCAAAGGTTGGTATTGGCGGGCTACCGAGGTCGCGTGCCTCAGGTGTTTGGCTCCCTTTTTCCCGGGGTCCTTAGGTGTTCGGGGCGATAACACTTCGGCTATCACCTTGCCTTTCCCTCAGGTTGAAATCAAAATGTAGTCAAGCCTAGTCAATTCATGCTTTATAAGGGTGTCAAAGGAAGTGAGCCTTGCCATTTTGGCTGTTACCCACTTCGGGGGTAGTCCGATTATGGTGCCAAAGTTGTACATTTAGACTCCCAAGATTGGTAATGTTTTGTAGGCCATCAGAACACTACCCTTAGTGTGCATACCCGAGTGGCCTTCTAGGGCACTATGTAAACACATGCATATTGGTCCAACCATCACACACATATTCACATTTCATGCACACCATGGAATCAAAGAAGGAAAACACTAGCACAAGTCTGAATCTTGCCTACCATACATTAGGCAATCTTATTAAGTTCTAGTGACCAGCAACTGCACCTGTAACTTCCACTAATAAACTGTATCATTTTGGACATGTACCACCTTATTTTCCTCACTCTATTAACAATTATAGACTTAGCAAAAACCAAGGAATTTTTTTTACATCAATAGCCCACCTATGGACCAAGTTATGGATTTTTGAAGTTGGTTACAAAATTCTAAGCAAATGAAATAGTAACTTTGCCAATTTTGCAACATCATATCTTTGGATACAAGGCTCCAAATTCTGAAATTCCAAATTGTAGTTCAAAATCTTGATGTTATCTAGGTGTGGCCAAAATTTCATACTAAGATTCATTCCACACAAAGAGATACAGCATTTTGAGTGCAGAGTCAAAATTCTAGTCACTTTATGACCATTTTGCCCATACAAAATTTCATAAGTGTGCAAACACTTCATTCACAAGGGGAAAGCCTTCTAATGCTACCCCATATATGTCCATTACACATAGGAAATAGATTCACTTGCATTTAACAACCATATGTGAATAAAACAAAATTTACAAGTAAGCAGCCTATCATCCACACTTAGGCAGCTTTGCACCACTTCACTTACATAGCCAAAACATTACTCAAATGTTCACATACTTGTATCATTTTATATACACTACGTGTAAATGCACACAAGCACTAAAACATGGTCTTAACTCAGCTAAATACGCACCCTAGGTTACAAGAGTGCCTGAGACACAATAGACTCCAAAACAGGATGCTGGACAGCTGCTGAACAACACAATAAGTACCATCACTGAAAATACCAAATGTGCTCATAAAATCACCAAAAGTTCCAGATAATAACTAGACATATGGAAGTTCATGTACCTAAAATTTCAGATATAAACTCAAACATAAAATTTCAGTTTGAATGAGATCTTTCTGCTAGACCTGAAATGACAGAATTGAGGGGAGTAAGTTTCATTGAGAAACTTAGTAAGCATAGCACTTGGATTCAATAAGTAATGTAACCATCATTAGAACCTGAATCCAAAGGCATGAAAACACAAAAACCATAATGCATATATACAAGATATAGCAACCAAATGCAGCAGCCATTCACAACCAACAAACACATGAAATGCAGCGGCAGCAATAACCATAGATTAGCCCATAAAACATGTAAAAAACATAAATAAATCACTATGGCAGCCATCCTCAAGCTAATTCTTGGTCTTAGGAGGATTTTAACACTAGTTAGTACTAACTTTGGGCTCTAGAAACCCTCATTTCACTGCCCTCTTTGTGCACTTCAGACTAGGTCACAAAACCTTCAATAAGTGGACTCCCCACACTAAGCTTGGTTCATCAAGCTCATGGCTCTCCTCCAAGCTTAGCCCTAGCTCCATCATTGCTTGAAAATATAGAAAACAATCCATGATAGCAAGAGAACCCTTAGCAAAGTGGGTAGGCCAAAAATCAAGCCTAATCCTTGAAGTATCCAAGCAATAGCTCTAGTTTGCTTCGAATTGCTTCCTTTTGCCTTCAATTTCAATCAATTGCAAGTTTGAAGGTGTGGTGGATATGGACGAAGTGTGGCTATGTTCTTGGGCTGGAGAAGGCCACAAATGAGAGAGAGATAAGTGAATTGGCCACTTAAATGGCGTTAAATGAGCTTAAGCTCACAAAACACACTTAAACAAGCTTAACCTTGCTTTATGTCATTTTCCTTCTCACTAATTATGGTTTCCTTATCTTACACTCATTGGTACACATGTGCCCAATATTTTTGATTCATTTACAAGTGATAGCCACCCTTCACTAGGTGGGAAAACTCCAAATTGCTTCATTTGACCTAAGTCAAAGACATACACATCCTAAAGCCTACATTAGAACACTTAGGTCCTTTATGCCTTTTTGTGTTTTCTTTGTCCTTAACTATCTTACACAAGCAATTTGGTCCTCTAATAGTATGTTCATATCACTCATATCCTTCAGATAACTCTCCAAAGCTCTTTCTTGAGAGTTTGTAATTAGGTACCCAAGCTCTTTCTTGAGAGTTTGCAATTAGGTGCTCGAATTTCCAAAACCTTACAAAAAAATTGATAGATTACTTGACAAACAAGCAACCCTTCAGGCTTTTCTTGGGGGCCAAGTTACCAACTTTGAACACTTTTAAGGAGGTGTTCATTATACCTTTTACCCCTCACACTTTCAATCACTATAAGGAGAATTGCACAATATAATGGCTTTTTGACCATTATGCTATACTTGTAATTGTCCCATTTTTGTGTGGTGGTAACATTGCTTATGGGGACATGTTGCCAACCATCAGGGATGTGTCACCACAATACAAAACTCTTTGGTGCTAACACAAGGCTTGGCCATGCAATCTCAACCCTTCATGCCTTGCAATTCCATATAACACCCTATAGGCACTTTAAGGCCTCCTAATGCCTCCCAATGACATTAAAGATGCCTCCTATTACCTCAAACCTGCATGTACACATGCGCTAGGCCTTAATGCACCATTTAAACCAATCCTATGCTATCCATAAACACCACATAAGCCATCAAAACCTCATTACTCTAGCATGAGCACACCATCCACCAACCTTTCCCATTCACAAAAATACTTGAATTCTACAACAAGAAAGCTATGACTGGCATGAAATAAACATGAATCATAAATCCCTTACCTCAATTTACCTTTAACTAGCAACAATCAAGCACAACAAGCATCAACATCTAGGTTTCAAGGGTTCAACTAGCTTTCTAGATTCCAACACATAAACAAAGGTTCACATCATCAAATTAACTCAAACCCAATAAAACCCAAGCTTGATTAAGCTAAAAAAATATTAAATTATCAAGGAAAAAGAGTTACGTCATGAACTAACCTATGCCTAATCATAAAAACACCACTTAATGCTTCAAACCAAGAAAACAAGTGCAAAAGAAGTAATTTGACACTCGTGCACCAAGAAAACCTTTCAATTTCATTAAAAAATCAAGGTTTTGTGAAGATTTGGGGATGAGATGAAGAGAGGAAGAGAAACCTACGAATTTGGGGCTAAAAAATAGTGAATAGTGGTAACCCAAACCACTCCAACAAGTTTATATTGGCCAAGCACTTCACCCCACAATATTTTTAAGTTTTTGCAAAAATACCACTTCCCCATATATTAACTAGGGTATTACACATTAATCAAACACTTAATTAACTTGGGTTTTGGTTTTCAAAACGTTTTTTTACTCTTGGGACATGTCCCGACCCTTTATGGTATAAAATGACCACTTTGCCCCTCGGTGGACCTAGTGCCAAAAACTTCTCCAAACCAACTAACCTTTGAATATCTTACTCAATCTTGCTAATTCACCTTTCATTAAGGTATTTAAAATAGGGATTTACAAACATACCTCACTAACCAAGTATTCTACTAGGATGGCTATAACATTCTCCCTATATTGGAGAATTGGGTCTTCCAAATTCAATCTCCGTACCTTAAGACACTATCCTAGGATATGGTGCCAATGTATCCTGATTAAACCTACCAAGGGAGTTAGTCTCACAGCAACCCACTTGGTGCAAACTACTCGACTCACTTAGCTAATACCCTCTAGGCAATTGAGTCAGCCTTATCTTATTAGGTACTATGGCCAATGGCATTCATTGTGCTCATACCTAATTGTACAGAAACAACTGCTCGCTGCTCTCTCAACCTTAGCCAAACCTTACTCAGTCTAAAACAACTTAGTGGAATTCTATTTTTGAAGACTTTGGTGTGGCACTCCACTATCCCTAGCTTATGGATGCTACTAAAGGAGCTTTGACTTCTTAAAGCTGTCCTAGTGAATTGAGTGATCAGAACTCCTCAACACCAAACTCTATGCTTAAGCCTCCTAGTGCATGATAACTTAACAAGTTTTAGAAACTTTTCCACCATCCTCACACCAAGAGTTACTTAAATCTCAACAAGAGTCAACTTCTCTCATTCTATCCTTTATGTCAAACCCACTAGTGTAAGCTAACTTGACAAGTTAAATTTGCCTGTTAACACTCATACTTGAAAAGTCTTACCCTAGGTTCAACACCCAACAACTCTATTCCAAACCACTTAGTGAAAGTTAGCTAAAAAATAATATGACTCATCCACTAACCCTCACATTGATGGTTCTTCACTGCAGGTTTACTTCTTTAAGGCTCCTAATGATCGCTAGACTAAGTATGTCACTAGTGTACTATGGCTTCACCACATACACCTCTACCACCCTAATGCATAGTTTGTCCAAGCTCCACTATACTCTAAGGCTCTTTTGAGTGAATGATTTATTGAGAGTTTCAAGTCTCAGCCCATCCTAGAGAATGTGTTACCACCTCACAAAATGGGAGAATTACAAGTGTCATAATGGCTAAAAACCATTATATTGTGTAATTATCACCATAGTGATTGTAGTATGGGGGGTAAAAGGTATGATCAACACCTCCTTAAAAGTGTTCCAAGTTGGTAACTTGGTCCCCAAGAAAAGCCCTAAGGATTGCTTGTTTGTCAAGCAACCTATGGACTTTTTTGTAAGATTTTGGAAATTCGGGTACTTAATTGCAAAACTTTCACAAAAGAGATTTGGAGAGTTATGGGAAGGATATGAATGGTATGAAAGCGCTATTGGAGGACCAAATTGCTTATGGAAGAGAACTAAGGACAAAGAAAACACAAAAAGGCATAAAGGACCTAAGTGTTCGAATGTAGGCCTTAAGATGTGTATGTCTATGACTTAAGTCAAATGGAAGTTTTGTGGGGTTATCCCACATAAGGAGGGCTGCTAAAGGAAGATAAGGATGGTCAAATGTGGGCCAAGAGATTAAGACTAAGAAACCATAGTCTTGTAGCAAGGAAAATGACATAAGACAAGGTTAAGACTACTTAAGTGTGTTTAGTGTACTTTTGACTATTTAAGTAGTCAAGACCACCTTTGCTTCTCTAAATTTCGGCCTCCACCAGAAAAAAGAAAGCCAGCCCTCTCCTCCACACTTCCTCCATAGCCACCATACCTTCAAACTCAAAACTACTTGCAATTGAAGTCAAGGAAGCACAATTGGAAGCTATTTGGTGCTATTGCTTGAGTGCACCTAGGATCAAGCTCCAATTTCAGCATACCCATCAAGGTAAGGGTTCTCTTGCTCTCATGGGTTGTTTTCTGTATTTTCAAGCAACCATGGAGCTAGGGCTAAGCTTGGAAGAGAGCCATGAGCTTGATGAACCAAGCTTAGTGAGGGGAGTGCACTTATTGAAGGTTTTGTGACCTAGTGTGAAGTGCACAGTGATGGCAGCGAATTTCTGGGTTTCTAGAGCCCAAAAGTTAGTACTAACTAGTGTTAAAATCCTCCTAAGACCAAGCATTAGCTTGAGGAGGGCTGCCATAGTGATTTGGTTATGTTTATTATGTGTTTTATGGACTAACCTATGGTATATGTTGCTGCCACATTTCATGTGTTTGTTGTTTGTGTTTGGCTGCTGCATTTGGTTGCTATATCTTGTATATATGCATTGTGGTTTTTTTGTTTTAGTGTCTTTGGATGCAGGTTTTAATGATGGTTACATTGCCTATTGAATCCAAGTGCTACCCTTACTAAGTTTCTCAATGAAACTTACTCCCCTCAATTCTGTCATTTCAGGTCCAGCTGAAAGATCACCTTCAAAATAACCTTTGTGGTTTGATTTTTGATCTGAAATTTCAGGTACATGAACTTCCATATGTCTAGTTATGATCTGGAAATTTTGGTGATTTTAGGAGCACATTTGGTATTTTTAATGGTGGTACTTATTGTGTTGTGCAGCAGCTGTCCAGCATCCTGTTTTTGGAGTCCATTGTGTCTCAGGACCTCCTGTAACCTAGGGTGCGTATTTAGCTGAGTTAAGACCATATTGTAGTGCATGTATGCATGTACATGTAGTGTATGTAAAATGAGACAAGTATGTGAACATTTGAGTAATGTTTTGGCTATGTAAGTGATGTGGTGCAAAGCTGCCTAAGTGTGAATGATGGGCTGCTTACTTGTAAATTCTGTTTTGGCCACATAAAGTTGTTAAAAGAAAGGGAATGTAATTCCTATGTGTAATGGACATATATGGGATAGCCTTGGAGGGCTTTCCCCTTGTGAATGAAGTGTTTGCATGGTTTGGAAAAATTGTATGGGCAAAATGGTCCAAAAGTTGCCAGAATTTCGACCATGTACCTAAAGTTTAATATCTCCCTGTGTAGAATGAATATTGGTATGAAATTTTGACCACACCTAGAGGAACATCTAGAGGGTTAACTGGGATTTGGAATTTCTGGATTTAGAGCCCTGTAGCCAAAGATATGACGTTGCAAAATTGGCTGAGTTACTGTTCATTTGGTCAGAATTTTGTAACCAACTTCAAAAATCCATAACTTGGTCCATAGGTGGGCTATTGATGTAAAACAAAATTCCTTGGTTTGCTCTAAGTCTCTACTTCATAATGGAGCAAAGAAAATAGGGGGGTATGAGGCTAGAATGATACAGTTTATTAGTGGAAGTTACAGGTGCAGTAGCTGGTCACTAGAACTTAACAAGATTGCCTAATGTGTGGAAGCCAAAACTAAGACTTGTGCTAGTGTTTTCCTTCTTTGCTGCCATGGTGTGCATGAAATGTGAATATGTGTGTGATGGTTGGACCAATATGCATGTATTTACATAGTGCCCAAGAGGGCCACTTGGGTATGCACACTAAGGGTAGTGTTCTGATGGCCTACAGAACATTACCAATCCTGGGAGTCTAAATGCACAGTTTTGGCACCATAACTGGACTACCCCGGAGTGGGTAACAGAAGTTGGTATCAGAGCATGGTTTATACATGTACATTGCATATAGTTGGCATTGCATGCATCTACATATATGAACTCAGTTTGGTCAGCTGCTAGTGTCAAGTACCATTGAAATACCTATGATCTTTATATGTGCTCTATGATGGATCATCAATGCAGGAAGTAAACATGGTTGCCACAAGGAGAGGGGATCCACCCCGAAGGCCTCCTACTGATTCTGGGCAACAAAGAAATGAACAGAATAGAGGGAATCAGGGGCAACAGGGGGTAGCAAACCCTGAAGTGCCTCAGGTTTGGTTAGAGCTTCAGAGGAACTTAGCTCTAATCAATGAAAACTTAATGAGGCTGATTCAAGGACAACAGCAGGGAGTCCAAGTAGCTCCAGCAGAACTAGTTCAGGATGCACAGCAACAACCAGAAGAGGATACTAGGAACACATCTGAATATGTTCCTTCTGGAAGCTTAGAAGACACAAATGATGAGACCATTGAGGTGGAAGATGAGGATAGGAGAAATCCAAGAGGCAGAAGAGTAAGATCTGAGATTGGTCAGGTGTCCAGGACCAATCCCTCAGTCTATGACCATTCCTGCACTAGGAATGAGATTGAGGAAGGCCATGAGAGAAGATCTAGGAGAAGGCAGAGAGATCATAGAGAGCATCACCATACAGAGGACTCTCATAGATCCAGGAGACATAGATCAGAGGATCTAGAGGGCCTAGATGAGGTCAGACTGTTGGAGAGGTTCCAAGGCCTAAGACCTCCACAGTTTGATGGAAGAGCTGGGCCAGAGAGAGCTGAGGAGTGGTTAATCTTCATAGAAAAGATGTTTGAGAGGATGCCACTCAGCTCCACCAAGAAGGTGTCACTGGCTACTTACAACTTGGTAGGCAGTGCAGAGATGTGGTGGAGAAACACCAGAGACAGGTATGCTTTCCAGAAGGGCAGAAGGCCAGGAAGAGATATTGAGATGAGCTGGCCAGAGTTCACACAGCTGTTCCAGGAACAGTACATCAGTGATGCCATCAAGGATATGAAGCAAGCTGAATTTGATGCTCTAAGGCAGGACAACCTTAGTGTCCTAGAGTATGAGCACAAATTCAATCAGTTGGTGAGGTATGCTCCTCAGTATCATGGATTGGAGGAATTGAAGGCCAAAAGATTTGTCAGAGGCCTAAAGTCAGACATTAGAAAGGCTGTTAGACCTTTTGGAGCAGTTACATACTATGAAGCAGTGCAGAAAGCTCTATTAGTAGAGCAAGAGGAGTATGAGACTAAGTACTTTCCCAGTGGACCAGGGGAAAGTAGTCAGGCAGGAGGCAAGCAGAAGAAGGCACCACATGGCAAAGGAATTGCCAAGAATTCTCATCTTGGTGGTGAGGGCAAGGTTAAGGGGAAGTTCCCTGGCCTAAGGTGCCCTAAATGCAAGAAGTTTCATGGGAAGAAACCTTGCTATTTTGACACCCAAGCGTGTCTAAGATGTGGATCCATGGATCATTGGATCAAAGACTGCCCACAGGTTCAAAGGAGGCCAGAAGACCAAGGTCCAGTAAGACCTATTGGGGCAGGACCTAGAGGAGGAGCACCAAGGGAGGGACAGCAGAGGCCAGTTCCTCCAGTGCCTCGGCCTCCAGTGCAGAGAGCTGGCAGAGTCTTCCAAGTGGAGAGGCCAGAGACATCAGAGCAGGGAGGAGCACTAAGAGGTAACATTTACCTTAATGGTATGCCTGTTAGTGTTCTATTTGATACTGGTGCATCTGTGTCTATAGTGGCTAGGAAATTTGTTGATGCCATGAAATTGCCTACTGAAATCATGCCTAGGATATCCTTAGTGAAAACAGCAGGTAGTCAATGTCTTTTCACTAATGACCTAGCTAAGGATTGTGAGCTAGTAGTAGGAAAGACTAAGGTTATGACTAATCTGCTAGTGTTGGACATTCCTAAGTATGATTTAGTGTTGGGTATGAATTGGCTTGCTATGCATAACATAAGAATTGATTGTGCTAAGAGGGAAATCACATTGCCTGATGGTGAAGTGCATGCATTAGTGAATTCTAAGGAATTAGTGTATGAAATGCATGGCATGGAGCTAGAGGTATTAGATGAGATACCTGTGATTTCTGAGCATGATTACTGTTATGCATTGAATGAATTGCACTGTGATAAGGAAGTGGACAGAATACCTATAGTGAGAGACTTTCCACAAGTCTTTCCTAAAGACCTGCCAGGTATTCCTCCACAAAGGGAGATTGAATTTGAAATCAAGCTGCAACCAGAAGCTAGTCCAATATCCATACCTCCTTACAGAATGCCAATCACAGAGATGAATGAGCTCAAGAAACAACTTGATGAACTTCTTGAAAAAGGGTTCATAAGGCCAAGTGTTTCACCATGGGGAGCTCCTGTTCTCTTTGTGAAAAAGAAGGATGGATCTTTGAGACTATGCATTGACTACAGGAAGCTTAATGCAGTGACTATCAAGAACAAGTATCCACTCCCTAGGATTGAGGATCTGTTTGATCAACTCAAGGGAGCTAAGATCTTCTCCAAGATAGATTTGAGATCTGGATACTTCCAGTTGAGAGTAAAGGAAGAAGATATTCCTAAGACTGCATTCAGGACCAGATATGGGCATTATGAGTACACAGTCATGCCATTTGGTTTGACTAATGCCCCAGCTGCTTTCATGGACTTGATGAACAGGGTGTTCAGACCACATCTGGACAAATTTGTGGTTGTGTTCATTGATGACATCCTAGTGTATTCCAAGGATGAAAATGAACATGAACATCATCTGAAGATTGTCTTAAAGACTCTGTTGCAGCATCAGCTTTATGCCAAGTTATCCAAGTGTGAATTCTGGATAAGGGAAGTGTCTTTCCTAGGACACATCATAGATGCACAAGGCCTTAAGGCAGACCCTGAAAAGGTCAAGGCAGTGCAAGAGTGGGAAAGACCAAAGACTGTGAAGGAAATCAGAAGTTTCCTAGGATTAGCTGGATACTACAGGAGATTTGTATCAGGCTTTTCCATGATTGCCTCAGTTCTTACTCATCTGACCAAGAAGGGTCAAAGATTTGAGTGGACTGAGAAGTGTGAAAAGAGTTTCCAGGAGCTCAAGCAGAGGTTGATTAAAGCTCCAGTGTTGATTCTTCCTGATCCAAGTAAGCCCTACATCATATATACAGATGCATCTAGATCCGGGTTAGGTTGTGTGCTTATGCAAGACAGAAATGTCATTGCTTATGGGTCAAGGCAGTTAAGACCCCATGAGCAAAATTATCCTACCCATGACCTAGAACTGGCAGCAGTGATTTTTGCTCTAAAGCAATGGAGGCATTACTTGATGGGTAGTTCCTTTGTGATCTACACTGACCATAAGAGCCTAAAGTACTTGTTCACTCAGAAAGAGTTGAACATGAGGCAAAGGAGATGGTTAGAGTACATCAAGGACTATGACTGCAGTATACAGTACACAGAGGGCAAAGGCAATCTAGTAGCAGATGCCTTGAGCAGGAAGTACACAGGACTTTTGAAAGGAGGATCCTTAGCTGATCATGATGAGCAAAATAGTCTGCTATGCCTATGGCATAAATGGCATAAGTGGGAGGAAGCCCAAATTTACACATTGACAATTCAGTCTGGATGGATTGAAGAAGCCAAAAAGGCACAGGAGACAGATCCTGATCTGAAAAAGATCTCAGGAGAGGAAAAAGGTTCCTTGTATCAATCCTTTGCCTACAAGCAAGGATTACTGTACTTCAAGGACCGAATATATGTGCCTAAAGGAGCAAAGCTCAGGGATGAAATACTTGAAGAAGCTCACACAAGCAAGTTGAACATCCATCCAGGAAGTGAGAAAATGTATAAAGATTTGAAGAGTCACTTCTGGTGGCCACATATGAAGAGAGACATAGCTACTTATGTCTCCAAATGTGCCACATGCCAGAGGGTAAAGGTAGAGCACCAGAAGCCAGCTGGTATCCTACAGACTCTACCTATACCAGTGAGGAAGTGGGGCAACATAACCATGGACTTTTTGACTGGGTTGCCTATGACAAGATTAAGGCATGATACAATCTGGGTCATTGTGGATAGGCTAACCAAATGTTCCCACTTCTTACCTATGAAACTCACAGACTCCTTGGAGAAGTTAGCCCAGATGTATGTCCAGGAGATAGTGAGACTACATGGAGTGCCAGACTCCATTGTATCTGATAGAGATCCAAGATTTACAGCTCAGTTTTGGAGTGCTTTTCATAAAGCACTAGGAACCAAAATCCACCTGAGTACTGCTTATCATCCTCAGACAGATGGGCAATCTGAAAGGGTGATACAGATACTGGAAGACATGCTCAGGAGCTGTGTGTTGGATTTCAAAGGTGAATGGGACCAACACTTGCCATTGGTGGAATTCTCATATAACAATAGTTACCAAAGCACCATTGGCATGGCACCTTATGAAGCATTATATGGAAGAAGGTGCATGACACCCCACTGTTGGGTGGAAGCCTCAGACAGGCTAGAGTTGGGTCCCGAAATTATTGAAGAGACTACTGCCAAAATCAAGAAGATTCAAGAGAGATTAAAGGCAGCCAATGAAAGGACCACAGCCTATGTCAACAAAAGAAGGAGAGACTTGGAATTTGAGGTTGGTGACAATGTTTGGCTGAAAGTTGCACCAACCAAAGGCACTGTCAGATTTGGCAAAAGAACCAAGTTAGCTCCAAGATACATCGGTCCTTATGAGATCTTGGATAGAGTTGGCAAGGTAGCATACAGGTTAGCTCTACCGCCAAGCATGTCAAGTGTTCATAATGTTTTTCACATCAGTATGCTTAAGAAGTGTCTACTGGACACAAAGCATGCTATTGTAGTGGAAGACATACAGTTGGAACCTAACTTGACATATGAAGAGAAACCTATAGCTATCTTAGCCAAGGATACCAGAAGGTTAAGAAACAAACATATTCCCATGGTTAAAGTTCAGTGGTCACACCACTCTGAAAGAGAAGCAACCTGGGAAACTGAAAAAGACCTTATGGAAAGGTATCCTGAAGAATACCCGAAGCTAAAGGCTATTTTGGAGGACCAAAATTTTTAAGGGGGGGAGGATTGTTACCACCTCACAAAATGGGAGAATTACAAGTGTGTCATAATGGCTAAAAACCATTATATTGTGTAATTCTCACCATAGTGATTGTAGTGTGGGGGGTAAAAGGTATGATCAACACCTCCTTAAAAGTGTTCCAAGTTGGTAACTTGGTCCCCAAGAAAAGCCTTAAGGATTGCTTGTTTGTCAAGCAACCTATGGACTTTTTTGTAAGATTTTGGAAATTCGGGTACTCAATTGCAAAACTTTCACAAAAGAGATTTGGAGAGTTATGGGAAGGATATGAATGGTATGAAAGTGCTATTGGAGGACCAAATTGCTTATGGAAGACAACTAAGGACAAAGAAAACACAAAAAGGCATAAAGGACCTAAGTGTTCTAATGTAGGCCTTAAGATGTGTATGTCTATGACTTAAGTCAAATGGAAGTTTTGTGGGGTTATCCCACATAAGGAGGGCTGCTAAAGGAAGATAAGGATGGTCAAATGTGGGCCAAGAGATTAAGACTAAGAAACCATAGTCTTGTAGCAAGGAAAATGACATAAGACAAGGTTAAGACTACTTAAGTGTGTTTAGTGTACTTTTGACTATTTAAGTAGTCAAGACCACCTTTGCTTCTCTAAATTTCGGCCTCCACCAGCAAAAAGAAAGCCAGCCCTCTCCTCCACACTTCCTCCATAGCCACCATACCTTCAAACTCAAAACTACTTGCAATTGAAGTCAAGGAAGCACAATTGGAAGCTATTTGGTGCTATTGCTTGAGTGCACCTAGGATCAAGCTCCAATTTCAGCATACCCATCAAGGTAAGGGTTCTCTTGCTCTCATGGGTTGTTTTCTGCAATTTTCAAACATCCATGGAGCTAGGGCTAAGCTTGGAAGAGAGCCATGAGCTTGATGAACCAAGCTTAGTGAGGGGAGTGCACTTATTGAAGGTTTTGTGACCTAGTGTGAAGTGCACAGTGATGGCAGCGAATTTCTGGGTTTCTAGAGCCCAAAAGTTAGTACTAACTAGTGTTAAAATCCTCCTAAGACCAAGCATTAGCTTGAGGAGGGCTGCCATAGTGATTTGGTTATGTTTATTATGTGTTTTATGGACTAACCTATGGTATATGTTGCTGCCACATTTCATGTGTTTGTTGTTTGTGTTTGGCTGCTGCATTTGGTTGCTATATCTTGTATATATGCATTGTGGTTTTTGTGTTTTAGTGTCTTTGGATGCAGGTTTTAATGATGGTTACATTGGCTATTGAATCCAAGTGCTACCCTTACTAAGTTTCTCAATGAAACTTACTCCCCTCAATTCTGTCATTTCAGGTCCAGCAGAAAGATCACCTTCAAACTAACCTTTTTGGTTTGATTTTTGATCCGAAATTTCAGGTACATGAACTTCCATATGTCTAGTTATGATCTGGAAAGTTTGGTGATTTTAGGAGCACATTTGGTATTTTTAATGGTGGTACTTATTGTGTTGTGCAGCAGCTGTCCAGCATCCTGTTTTTGGAGTCCATTGTATCTCAGGACCTCCTGTAACCTAGGGTGAGTATTTAGCTGAGTTAAGACCATATTTTAGTGCATGTATGCATGTACATATAGTGTATGTAAAATGAGACAAGTATGTGAACATTTGAGTAATGTTTTGGCTATGTAAGTGATGTGGTGCAAAGCTGCCTAAGTGTGAATGATGGGCTGCTTACTTGTAAATTCTGTTTTGGCCACATAAAGTTGTTAAAAGAAAGGGAATGTAATTCATATGTGTAATGGACATATATGGGATAGCCTTGGAGGGCTTTCCCCTTGTGAATGAAGTGTTTGCATGGTTTGGAAAAATTGTATGGGCAAAATGGTCCAAAAGTTGCCAGAATTTCGACCATGTACCTAAAGTTTAATATCTCCCTGTGTAGAATGAATCTTGGTATGAAATTTTGACCACACCTATAGAACATCTAGAGGTTGAACTGGAATTTGGAATTTCTGGATGTGGATCCTTCTAGCCAAAGATATGAGGTTGCAAAATTGGATGAGTTACTGTTTCATTTTGTGCAAATGTGCAGGATCTAAGTAGAAGTAGAAGATTGGCCCAAGGTGAAGTGGACCTACATGTTGGAAATGGAGCAAGGGTTGCTGCCTTAGCCGTAGGGACTTATGTTCTCACTTTACCTAGTGGATTAGTTTTAGAATTAGACAACTGCTACTTTGTGCCTACTATTAGTAGAAATTTGATTTCTGTTTCTTGTTTGGACAAGAAAGGTTTTTCATTTATAATAAAGGACAAATGTTGTTCTATTTATTTGAATGAAATCTTTTATGGTAGTGCTCAACTTAGCAATGGGTTGTATGTTCTAGACCTCGAAGATCCAATCTATAATGTGAACACCAAGAAGGTCAGATTAAATGATTCAAACCTGACCTATCTCTGGCACTGTCGCTTGGGCCATATAAACGAGACCCGCATATCCAAGCTCCATAAGGATGGACTCTTGGACTCATTTGATTTTGAATCATATGAGACATGTGAGTCATGTTTGTTGGGCAAGATGACCAAAGCCCCATTCACAGGGCAAAGTGAAAGGGCTGATGACTTACTAGGACTCATACATAGTGATGTATGTCGCCCTATGTCTACACATACTAGAGGAGGTTTTCAATACTTCATTACTTTCATTGATGACTTTAGCATATATGGCTATGTGTATCTCATGAGACATAAGTCAGAATCCTTTGAAAAGTTCAAAGAATTCAAGAATGAAGTAGAGAATCAACTCGGGAATAGTATTAAAGTACTTTGATCAGATCGAGGTGGAGAGTACTTGGATCAAGAATTCCTTGACTATCTGAAGGAGTGTGGTATAGTATCACAACTCACTCCACCAGGTACACCTCAATGGAATGGTGTATCTGAAAGGAGAAATCGAACTCTGTTAGACATGGTTTGCTCTATGATGAGTCAAGCTGACCTTCCAAACTCCTTTTGGGGACATGCTCTAGAGACAGCCGCTTTTACACTAAACCGAGTTCCATCTAAATCGGTTCAAAAGACACCATATGAGATATGGAGTGGGAGGCATCCCAATTTGTCTTTTATGAAGATTTGGGGCTGTGACGCTTATGTGAAACGTCAATCCTCTGACAAACTAGGGCCCAAATCTCAAAAATGCCTTTTTGTTGGGTATCCCAAAGAAACAAAGGGTTACTATTTCTACAATCCTTCTGAGCAAAAAGTGTTTGTTGCTCGAACTGGTGTCTTTTTAGAGAAAGAGTTTATCTCTAAAGGAACTAGTGGGAGGAAAGTAGAACTTGAAGAAATTCAAGAACAACAAGGAGACATAGAACCTGAACAGACACCACAAGATGTTGTGGTTCAAGAGTCTGTTCCTGTAGCACAGAGCCCACGTAGGTCTGGTAGGATTCGGCGTGAGCCTGAGAGATATGGATTTCTCATGACTCACACTAGTGATGTGATGCTCATGGGTCAAGATGAGCCTACAGCCTACCAACAAGCTATGTCGGGGCCTGACTCTGAGAAGTGGCTAGTGGCCATGAAATCCGAGATGGAATCCATGTATGAAAACCAAGTATGGACTTTGGTTGACCCACCTGAAGGGGTAAAACCCATAGGGTGCAAATGGGTTTTCAAGAAGAAAACTGACATGGATGGTAATGTGATTACCTTTAAGGGACGATTGGTTGCAAAATGTTTCAAGCAAATTCATGGTATTGACTATGATGAAACTTTTTCACCAGTTGCTATGCTTAAATCCATCCGAATTTTATTCGCTATTGCTGCACACTATGGTTATGAGATATGGCAAATGGATGTCAAAACTGCATTCCTAAATGGAAAGCTACTTGAGGATGTGTACATGACACAACCTGAGGGTTTTGTCACTCCTGAGAATGCCAATAAAGTGTGCAAGTTGCAAAGGTCCATTTATGGACTGAAGCAAGCTTCTCGAAGTTGGAATCTTCATTTTGATGAAGCAATCAAAGAGTTTGGTTTTATCAAAAATGAAGATGAACCTTGTGTCTACAAGAAGGTTAGTGGGAGCGCTATTGTCTTCTTGGTGTTGTATGTAGATGACATACTACTCATCGGGAATGACATTCCTGAGCTACAGTCTGTGAAGACTTGGCTAGGGAAATGTTTCTCTATGAAGGACTTGGGTGAAGCAGCCTATGTGTTAGGCATCAGGATCTATAGAGATAGATCTAGAAAGCTTCTTGGCCTAAGTCAAAGTACATATATTGACAAGGTGCTAAAGAGGTTTAGCATGCAAGATTCCAAGAAAGGATTCTTGCCCATGTCACATGGTATAACTCTTTCTAGATCTCAGTGTCCGAGTACACCCGAGGAGAGAGAGCGCATGAGTAAGATTCCATATGCCTCAGCAATTGGATCTATCATGTATGCCATGATATGTACTCGTCCCGATGTCTCATATGCTTTGAGCATGACGAGTAGGTACCAATCGAACCCCGGTGAGAGTCACTGGACAGCTGTTAAGAACATCCTTAAGTACTTACAAAGGACTAAGGATGCATTCTTGGTCTTTGGAGGTGAAGATGAGCTCGTTGTAAGGGGTTACACCGATGCAAGCTTCCAATCTGATAAGGATGATTTTAGATCGCAATCTGGTTATGTGTTTTGTATTGGTGGTGGTGCTGTGAGCTGGAAGAGTTCAAAGCAAGAGACAGTAGCTGACTCTACAACAGAATCTGAGTACATTGCCGCCTCTGATGCTGCAAAGGAGGCAGTTTGGATCAAGAAGTTCATCACTGAACTTGGAGTGGTTCCAAGCATTGCCGACCCGATAGAGCTCTATTGTGACAACAATGGAGCAATCGCACAGGCTAAGGAACCTCGATCTCACCAGCGATCCAAACACATACTCCGACGCTATCATCTCATCAGGGAGATCATCGAGAGGGGTGATGTAAGGATATGCAGGACTTCGACAGACAGCAACATTGCTGATCCACTGACAAAGCCCCTTACGCAGCAGAAGCATGATAGCCATTCTAGGTCCATTGGTATTAGATACATGGATGATTGGCTTTTAGTGCAAGTGGGAGATTGTTAGTGTTGTGCCCAAAAAGCCAATCATGAGATGATTGTATTTTTGCACATTGAGTCATGATATTTTATTAAGGCATTAATCCAGCAATTATGTTTGTTGTTTTGTTTCTGCGTAACTTAATAAACATAATTGTAACCCTAGAATAATGATATTCTCAAACGTCCCTAGTCTAGTATTATTGTGGAGCGGGTTGCAATAATACATAATGACTAGCATATGTGGAGACTAATATGAGATATGTAGTCTACATATGGGTACAAGTTGGAGAACTTGTGTACTGGACCGACCCACCATGAGAACACTACATGGATCGTTATATGAGTGTCATAAGTAATTCTCATAGTGATCATGGTATATGTAGTCCTTCGACCTAAGATCATCAAGGTTCCCTACATGTGAGTCACATACTTTGATACTTTCCTTTGTTGCTCGTAACTGAGTGAACTTGAAGGAGGTCATTGGGTATGTCACATATCATGCGGAGGGATTTGTATGATCAAGATGGGATTTGTCCCTCCTATGTAACGGGAGTGATATCTTCGGGCCCCTTGATAGAGTGAGACTTAGAAAAATGCATGGCCATGCTCGGATGAGTTGATATACGATATCAATGTCATCAGTTTAAGTTGGTCTACTCGGTAATCAAGAAACCAAAGATTGGGCTATACGAGAGTGACACATTCCATGTCTCGTGCTTAGTCTTGATATCTTGGACAAAGGGACAATGGCATATATCGGTGATGATCATAAAGGTTTAGTCGAATCATCGACAATCTTGTCACTTGGGTAGCAATGATGTGTTGCTAGACACCGCTCATTGCTTATGATCATAAATGTGATTTATGATCATTGCCAACGTGGTAAGAGCCTATTGGGTCGCACACATAGAGCTATTTGGATCATTAGAGTGCATGGGCTAATTATTTGGGTTATGGTTTCACTTTAATTTCATATTAATAATGGGCCCAATAGTTGAGCCATTATTAAGCCCGAAATTAAAGCCTAATTGGATTAGGGCTTTGAAACCCATTAGGCCTGGAAGTTGAGTCTCACTATAAATACAACTTTTAAGTGAGAAATTCGCAGGTCTCCTTGCCCTAGCCTCCAAAAAGGACAGTCGCACTCTTCTCTTGCAATTCCTTGGAGGACGCAAGCTAGCACTGCGAGCGCAAGAGAAACGCATCTGCCGGGACGTGGTGGAAGCGTGGTGATCCCAAGAGGCTCGTGTGGATACCATAGAGAGCCTGAACACGTCAACTGTTCAGGTTTTGTGATTCGACTCTACAGTTGAGTGAGAGATCTCAACCGAAAATTAGGTATGAAATTTTCGAACACCCGGTTTACCCCGTTTCACTTGGATCCTGGAGGGTTTCGGTTAAATTCCGCTGCACTGTTTGGCTCCCGAAACCCAACACTACCCCGGAGTGGGTAACAGTATGAGTCTTCTAATGCTTCTCTCGGATGGACCATATGCATCAGGAATACTAGTCCACTAGGTAAGGTAAACATACACTACCTAACGAATATAATCCTACTGCTCTTACTACTTTTGAGTCTCTTACACTTTTATGCCTAGCACAAAAAATGTCTGTGGCACAAGTGCCGAAACCTCCAGGTAACTAGTAGCCATTTGGCTTTGTCGTGCCCCCTTAGCTTAATTTTTCTAGAACTCAGAATTAAGCTAGTGATATGCTACCCAAGAAGAAGGTCTTGACACTTAAGCCACTCCACTCAGAGTATGCTGGGTCCCAAAACCTACACACTAAGTCTCCTCACTTTCTCGCACTTAGAGCCCAACACCCAACACATGCCAGGTTGGCTTTCTAGGCATGTCCTTAGTGCACTTGCTTCCAGACTACCAATACTTGTTCTATGCCCAAAGCACTTATGGCGTCTTTAGCCAAGTTGTAACATACTACCCAATCCTAGGCCAAACTAGCATCCTTGGCTTGGTAGACAACTAGACACCTCGGCATCTACACTAAGCTTAGACATGCCTCTAGTCTTTCTTGATACCTCAATGACCATCTAGGCCTTCTAGTCTTTAACACTATCAAGAATCTCCTCGACAACCATTCCTCACTTAACCTTTGGTTACAATGAACCACCTTTACTTTCCACGCTTAACTACCACACCATAACAATACTATGCTCACTTTACGATCAAATGACATACCAATGACTTTTTGCTGTGTCAAACTAACTTACTTTGTAGGAGAATTGACGTCATCATTTTCTTTAGTTAACTATTAGGTGGTTAGCCAAGGAAAATAACTCGGGCAGCTTGCCCACTACAACTCTACTTAGTGCACTAAGCTATACACCTCATGACTAGTTTTATCCCCTTAGAGTTATGATCATCACTCATTAGCCCTTGACCAATCTCATAAATCACTAACTTTACCTTATAAGGCACTAGGGTTAAGTGAAATGCTCTTCCTTCAGGATTTAAACTAGCTCAACCAAACTTCTATCACGCCTCTGACTTGTATAATCCCTTGGCTGTAATAAGATGTCCATATAAGGTACATTATGTGAACATATGATTAATACAAGTGACAAGTATGAAATTAAGGGCTACAACATGCAAGTGTCTAAACTTTAGGGGGAACCTGATGAAAGGTGAGAAAACAATGAACCAAATAAAGCTATCCCTAAGTGCTAAAGTACATTGTGATAATGGGACTCAAAATGGTAAGCAAACATGGTTTAAGAGTCCAACAAAATAGGTGACTAAAACTAAGGCACAAAAAATGAAGCCCTTACGCACATCCTAGTGTGCTCTTATGTGGGCTCAAGGGGCTCTGAAGCCAAAAGCACCAAAGGACATCATATGGGTACAATACCTAAGGTGGTGATCCTAATTTGGGTAGCTCCACAAAGACAAAAATGTGACCAATGCATGAAACATGACTAAGACACACTAGAGTGCACTGGAACACTCCTGAGTGCACCATTTTGTGTAATTATGTGCTTATGGTGGCTCTAAGGCCTAATGCCTTGGAAGGCATTACATAGGAATGATAAATATCATTCAAATGGCAATAAAGGCTACAATGTGGACCAACAAGATATGGAAATTCCAAGGAACCATTAAGACACCTTAAGAGACACTAAAGTGCTCTTAAGTACACTCTAAAGTGCACTTGTGTTCAGGTTAAAGTTTGAGGGCTTAATTGGCTAAATAATTTGGCAAAGTGGGTGATCAATATGTGCCATTTAAGAAGCTAAGTAGGAAAAAATTTAGACTAAAAATACTTAAGCAACTTGGAGGAAGATTTGACCAAAAAACAATTAAGAATTGCAGCTTGGACCAAATTTGGGCACCATTTGATCTTGGTCTTCAAGACCAATTTATGGCAAGTTTTTAGCAATTTCTTAGTAGCTTAATGGGCTCATTAATTCAAGCTAACTACTTTTCAAAGACCAAAACCAAGAGAAAACAAATGGGAGACCAAACTAGCCAAGACTTGGAAACTAAATCCATTCGATCACCAAATGCAACTAAGTTATTCAAGGCAGCCTCCTAGGCTATTTCTAAGAAACTTCCTACCCATTTTACTATCGAAGACCTAGTACTAAGAATTTGAAATGGACACTAAGTAGGAGGGAAAGAAAAAAGAACAAAAAGAATATAAAGCCAAGCAAAGAAAATCAAAGTGGCTTGAATAAACCATTCAGCCACCACCAATTTCCAAGTATCCTAATGCCAACTTCCTCGTAGCTACCTAGCTATTACTTGGTTATTTCCTACTCTTTTACCTCTTTTGAATATATTAGACACAAGTCAAAAATATTTAGAGGCTGAAACACAGGCAAGAAACCAAAAACAACACAAGTTAGCAAAAATCAAAGCAAAACTAGCACACCATCTTTGGGGCCCTTCATGAGCTAGTTTTTCTTCCTTTCTTCTTAATTTCTCATGATCATCTATATGGAAATACCCTTAGCTAAGTATCCTTAAGTTTTTGGAAAGAAAAAAAGTGAAGAAAGATGGAAATAAGGTGAATCTAAGGCAACATCATGCAAGCCTAGCACATGGTGCCACCTATGTTGATGCTTATGATTATGAAATCATGATCAAGCTCTCTTGCTGCTATTTTGACCATAGGTGAGGCCTCATATGGGGCTTTTTCTCGTATATTTTCAAGGGGAAAAGCTACCCGAAGTGATGGCTTAAGCCAAAGGAACCTAGAGGCTATGTTAATGAGCTATGTGTGCATAAAGCACTACAGAAAGCTAGCTAGTTTGCTTTTGGCAAGCATAGGGTTTTGTTCAAGTTGGGCTAAGCTTGATGATCACCTAGAGCTCTATGATAAATGAACTTAATCAAATTGATCACATGAAGAAACTACTAAAGAATCATGCTTGCTATGTTATGGAGACGCTGTGTTAGAGTGTGTGTGTGTGTGTGCTTGTGTGTTTGTGTGCTTCTCTGTTTGCATGCTTGTGCTAAACCCTTTATCACCTATATATATGTTATGTATTATGTTGTATTTTTTGTGTTTGCTATCTTTTATGTCTTTCGATGCAGGTTATTAAAGAAGCTTGGAGTTTTTAAGTATATGAATGGTTAAAAATTGAATAAAGCCCTAGGTGCTGTTTGGGTTCTTCACTAAGTACTTATGTACTCATGCCCTCTTTTGGCCATTTTAAGTAAAGAAGTGGAGGACTAAAGGGCTCAGGAACCTCTAGAGGAGGTCTATGGTTAGAGAGGTATGCTTTGTAAATTATGGCTTATGAAAAAGGGAGCATAAAAAGTTCAATAATCTAAACTAATGATTGTGTTCTGTGGTACATTTGTAGGCCTTGATGGCTATGGTGGGTGTTGCTATTTTTGGATCATTCCTAGTATGGACTAGAACTAATAGGGTTGTGAGGAATCTATGGCCCAAGTTCCATGTTAAAGTAGAAGTTAAAAGTTTTAATAGGACTGGAGACTGTTTGAAAAAAAAGTGTACCATGGTGAGAACTTTTAGTACATCAAACTTTTGATGTATATGTTTGGGCCATGTAGCCCTTCTTGAAATTTTGGCATGTACATAACTATAAATATGGAGCCCAAGAGGGCTAGGTGGTTTATAAGGCATTAAGCAAAAAAAAAAAAAGATTTGCGTGGTCGGAAATCTTTGAAGTATGCATGTATGAATGATTATGTGTGTATCCCTAAAGACACTAAGACATACTTTCACATGCATGTAAACCCCTAAGTAAACTCAAATGACTGAAAGCCCACCAACTGAGTAAAGTTAAGTAAATCCTACTAATACTTCAAAAGCTTGAGATTCCTAGCTGGGTAGGTAACAAGTTAGGGTTAAAAATCCTGGTGTCGGAGTCCAATTCACCATATGGAATTAACTAAAAGGAATGATATGGCTTAGACCTTTCAAAGAGATTTAGGTTGGGGGTGAGTTAGGCCCATACAACTTCTCACTAACTAGGGTTTCCAACCGTGAACTTCCCTCTACTCTAGTGAACATGATAACTATTAGAGTCAGAAAATAGATACATGAGGATAATTATACCTATACTAGACCTGGCATTTTGAATACTAGGTATGACACTTGACTAGGTAGAGGATTACTTTACGTTGTGGCTACCTGTGAGTCAGCTCTTGACTGGTTGTAGTGAACTCTTCCCCAGGTGCTCATTAGGATCTACCCCAAAATGTCAAGCTAAAACCCTTTCCTTCTACCATCATTTTGTCATTTTTGATCTAACAGTTGAATGCTATACTAACTTACGACACCAACATAAAACATCATGTCATCACCATAGTGTCTTTAATTCTTCTTAGGACATAGTCCCTTCCCTACTTAGCTAGTTTCACTAGTTGATTTTCTTCTTTCATAAGCTGCTTCAGTGACTCTTGAGTCCACTTAACCCTAAAATGATGACCAGAAGTCACTAGCTAGCCCTTCATCCATGGCAGTCATTCTTGTTGCTCATGTTCTCTTACTACCTTTGGACAGTGGTGCCAAACACCTAGCAATAAGTCTACTCCTATTGGCTCTGCCTTAAGGTATATAGCTAACAAATGAATGAACTGATCCAGCCTTTAACCTCAGACGAGTTCCATATTCCTTGCTTTATCCTGTGGTTACCTCTTGCATACCATGGTTAGGAATGAAATTGAAACTTACTTACTCAACTTCTCACTATTAGATTGAATAGTTTCACTACTTAACTACCCAAAAAAACTTATTCATTCAACTAGCTAGTCTTTTACCATCAACTAGGCCAATGGAAACCAACTCACGAAACAAGGCAAATTATGGACCCTTTGGACAATTGCAACTTAAGACATTTAAGCCTTCACTTAAGTGGGTTTATGCACAAGCAAGTGGGTCCTAGGGTTTTGGGTGTCACCCTAACACTTGGTGCATTCATGGGTCCTAATGCACTTGGCTTACCCTTAGTCCCCTTCAACAATACTACCTAACAGGCCAAATAAAACTATGCAAGTAATTGATGCCAAAATTCACCAACAATGTATTTAAACTACTAACGAAAGGTTAAGGACCTACATCACACCAGTCACCCACTACCCTTAAGTTCACTATGGATACCCATCATGTCTGGCTGGCAACTGCCCACTATGACCACCCAACTGATCAAAGCAAAGCTTGAACTACTGGTTTAGTGTACTAGGGCGACTACTTGTGCCTAACACATGTCCAAAGACCAAGCTTGTGCCTAATAAGGGTGTTCAGCTGCAAGTTAATATGGGTTAGAGCCAAACCCATAACTTCCTTGCATAGTAAATAATTTTACTATTTAAAAACTGTAACTGCACCGCTTTGTATACAAATCTGAAGAAAACCACACCACATAAATGTGGTTTGGTTGTGGTTTTTTCATGTTACAAATCTATCATATTAAATTTAAGTAATTAATATAAACACATAACATAGACAAAAAAAACAAGAATACAACCTAGTCCATCAAACCAACACACATAACAAATACAAATTTCAAATAAGCCAAATTTATCATCCTAAATCCTACACATATAAGAAACCTACTGTCTATTTTCCATCACCAAAACACATAAACAATAAACTCTTTATCTGCAACATTCTATCACGATAGACCATCAAAGCAACGTCTTATTCCTCAAACCTCAATGCCTACACAATGACGCCAAAAACATCATCCAAAACCAAACATAACTACATCAATCTATCATATTTGAATTAGTTAGGAAAACAAAAGTAAAAAATATGCATCCTTACCTAGAAGAAGAATACAAGAATAACATTTCACTTATCATTGACATTAGGAGTAAAATGGGACTTACATAGTTTTGCAAAAAATTGTGTGAAAATGCAAAATAAATAATATCAATAACACTAATCAATATGGATTGTGCCTTCTTTTAAGTATTGGGCTTAATTTTGGGGTTTAAGAAATTAGTTTGAAGTGATAGAATTAGACAACGAAAGGGAGAGAGTTAGCCAATTAGGTATATAATTTTCATTTATAAATATCTCTTATCAGGCTAGTATGGTTTTCACCAGCTACGGCATTGAAAAACTATAACTGCACCATATAATATTTAGTTTTAAGATTTCTAAACTCATACCGTAATATAAAAAAAAACCACATACTGTCAATTTAGTGTGGATTGGTTTATATGGTTTTGCAGGTTGATTGGGTTCCGTGCACACCCCTAGTGCCTAACACCAGTCCAATGACCACTCGGACCTTTGGCAAAGGTTTCCTAGGTGTCAGGCTTAGAGCATATGCTCCTTACACCCTAGGCCTAAGCCCCTATTCATCATGATCTGTCCTCACTCTCTGGTCTCTAACAAATTTATGCACTACAGGCGTATAGCCTATGCTCCAACTAGGTTAGGTGAACCAACCTCGACCACATTGTTTCATGTTTGTGACTCCTTTAAGTCTGTTTTGAGGTCTAATACATCAAGATGAACTACCAATGGGCCCATAATAGTGATTGCCAAGTGCCTCCACACATTAGCTCAAGGTTGTGGCAAACTTGGCCTTAAACTTATACTCTCGATCAAAAGAGTATGATAGTGTTCCATTCTACATTGTAGCCTACATGACCAAGTGTTCAGCACTTGGCTTAGTGCATCCTCAGCTCTATTTGGTGTTGCTTAACCCATTCAAATCAATGGGTTCAAGTCTTAACACTTTGGGAGTAACCTACTCGGCCTTGTGGTATTTCCCACCTTGAGGTCTTTATATTTTCCTACCCTTATGGATTATTTAGCCTACCTTATGTTTGAGCTTTGAAATGGTATCCTTCGATGGTGTCACATCCCAACTGCTTGCACCAAGGTTTTACCCTAACTTAGACTAGGCCAAAATAACCACCCTAACATTGCCACCCTAGACTACTAGGATCTGTTCCTAGTCCCTTAGTGGCTAAAAGTACACCAAACTTAGTTTCACCACCATAACTTGCAATGAAAGCTAGATGACAACTCATCAATGTTGGTTAGTACTAACTACCCTAGCACAAGGACTGACACGGCTATCCTTGGCCCTTGCCCAGGAGACCTGTGAGAGCTGGTCTCACGGTGGATTGCAATTGGCTAGTTGTATATGCGCAGAATTAAAACTCCATGATGCTAGTTGATTAAGCTAGAATAGGCAGGATGCATGTTTTTCATGCTTTGACTTGGATTAACAAAAACATAAAAAATTGACTTGGCCAAGAGATTTCCATAGAAAATAAGTTAAATAGCCAAAACATACAAAATCAACAATTAAGTGAGTTTACTACACATAACAACTGTGTGGGAGCATTCATAAATAAAGTAGACTAATGCCCTCACCCAAGAGTAACCCTAGAGTCGAGGACTCCTCAAAACATAAACGATGGAGGCAACTAAGAGTACTATATATACAAGATTCAACTGAGATCATCTTGAACTAACTCCCACCTTGGATGCAAGTCCCAGTGGCGAGTCACAAAAATCCTTGTCCAAGTGCTACTAGGATCTGCAGCTAAAGGAAGACTCTAGTTAGTACTGTTACTTGACCAACAAGTTACCCAAGTAAACTAGAATCATAAAGATTCTCAAGAGAAATACCTGCAACAAAAGCTAACTACCACAATAACGCTCAACGGTTACCCGACCCAACAACTTTAGAATCTGCACAACATAACTAAGGATTGAGAACTTAAACATTCTTAGTAAGGGTCTTCACTGTACCTACAAGAAAATTACCAAGGACTCTACATATAAGAACATATGTAAGTTGCTGTGAGCTCATACAACTTAAGGGTCTAATATATGCGTATACCTTGGTCCCTTGGAACCACTCCTCATCTTAGTCCTTGAACTACAAGGCATAGCCTTATCCTCTAGCAAGCTTAATTTGCTAGCGTAACTAATGATAAATCACCAGTTGAACCTTTCCCGTTTATGTTGTTCAGGGGAACTATGGTCGGACTATTGTAACTAGGCCATAAAAACCTTATAAACTAAGTGCACTAAGGTTTCACCTTGCAACCTCGTGGCTAACGGCACGGCTAGGTCGCCAAAGGTTCTAAACCTTTCACCCTAGCTAGTGGTACTTAGTTGTAATCCTTAGTAAACTAGTTTTCTTGCATATGGTAGGAGTAACCATAAAACTTTACAAAACTCAAGAAAACTCCTATGACTCGAAGGACTTTTGAAAGTCTCGGAGTACCCCCAGAATGCTTAGACCCCAAGGTACCCTAAGAACCCCCTTAGTTCTCCCCTTGACCTTCCTAGCAAAACTTGGAAAATTCAGCCAACATACCTGTGGTGATGTGTCACCATAGTTTGTAGCATTCTGCCAACTTTCTAGTATTGGTGATGCATTATGGGCAACGGTACAAAACTGGCGACACATCGCCAATCTGCAAATCTGCAGAATTTTCACATATTTTGATGCAATGAACTTTGGACACTTACCAAACATATCAAACATGCTTGGTTAGCCTCCAAACTTCACATACATGTAAAACATGTTGCATAGATCACAACCAACTATCATAAGCCAATCTATGATGCATTATAACATCATTCCAATCATCATAAACCTCATAGTCCACCATGATTCAACCTTGTCCACTAACTAACGTTATTGCTAGAATTACTCAAATTCATCAAGCAAACTCATCCCAATAGCATTAATTGAATTCAAAAATGCAACTCCCTTACCTCAACTATAAGTAACAAGCAAGAATCAAGCACTGTTCCAATCCACTAAGCTCACCAAAGCACCACCTAATTTCCAAGCAAAACATAGGCACCAACATCAAATTCTTGCCTTCTAACCAAAACCCAAGCGCCTAATCAACCAATAAACATGAATTCAATCAAGAATACATTGGTTACCTCGACTAAAAATAGCGGATGGGAGAAAATGTGCTTCCAAGCTCCAAAACCATGGTTTTATGCTTGAAATGAGCTCTCAATAGCCTATATACTTATGGTGGCTTCTCTTTTCACCAGGAAACTTTGATTTCAAGATTAATTGGATGGAAAAATGAGGGTAAAGGGGATGAACTTGGCTTTATGGCAGCCACCTTTCCACTTTAACCTCTGATAGACCATATTTAACACTTAAGCCACCAAAGTATTAGACATGATACACTTAAGTCCTCATCTTTTGGTAACCTTAGCTGTTATTGATTAATCCTTGTTTATTTCATCAAGTTTGGGTTAAAGTTGAAAGTTACGTTATAAAAACCCATTTTAACCATTCGGGATCGGGCCTGACTATTCAGGATGCAAAAATTACCGTTTTGCCCCTAAATCTTATTTAGTGCCTTAACTTCCTCGGAACTTAGTGAACTTTGATAAATTTTCCTATTCTTGCTATGTAAACTTGAACTAAGGTTCCAAACTTAATTTAGAGCAATTTACCTTCTTCAGGCATGCTTCCCACTAAGAGAGCCATAACAAGGACAACCCACAAAATCTTGATTCCTAGCCTTCAATGATCATGACTCAGCTTTGATACCAAATTAACATGGCATCTTATTGCCCTGCCCAGGAAACCTATAGGAATGTGTCCTACACTAGTCATAATTGGCTAATTGATTACATGTGCACTTGTTAAAACCTTCATGCTTTTAGTTATTTAACCTACAATGCAATCATGAGTTATGCTTTGACTTAGATGATAAAACATGTAACAGAACATATAACATAAATCCTTAATCTGTAAAAAATGCTGCCCTCACCCTTCACATAAACCAAGTTATAATGTAGTCACTGCATAAAAATTAAATGTGAGTTTAACTAAATGTAATCAATTGCATCCAAGCATTCATACAATGGTGGACTATGCTCACATCCAAGAGTGACTCTAGAGTTCATTACTCTTTGATGAGCATCAGACACAAGCTAGTGTATAAAAAATATACACTAAACTATGATATTGAGCTTAAAAACTAAGCTCCCACCATGGAGCCATTCCTAGTGCCAAGCTCTAAATACGCCTATTATGCTTCACTAGCCTCTTTTGGCTAAATAAACAGTTGTAGTTAGCACCACAACTTAACCAACAAGCAAGCCAAAAAATTAGAGTCATAAGGATTCAAATAAACCTATTACCCACAAGTAAGCCAAGCTAGCAACCCTCAATGGTTGTCAGCTCTATAGATAAAAAATTTGCACAACAATTATAAAAGGAGTGAAAATTCATGATTCTTAGTAAGAGATCCTTGAACTTGCAAGAAAACTCCTAAGGACACGCACATATATATAATATATGAAGTCTAGTATGTGTGCTTGCAGTCTAAAGGCTAACATATGCATATATATTCAAGTTTCTTGCTACCCCACCTTTTCCTAGTCCTTGCACAAATGTCAACTTATGCCTAGTGATTTATGGCCCCTAACTCGCTCCTAGCAAGCCTTGGCTTGTTAACATCCTAATGAGCTTAAATGACCTTCCTTTGATTGTTGTGCAGTTGTTATTATAGCTCTCCTAATGGGAAGAATTCCTGAAGATGATAAAGTAATCTAAATTAAGTTTGGAACCTTAATTCAAGTTTACATAATAAGAATAGGAATGTTTGGCAAAGTTCACTAAGTTCCAAGAAGGTTAAGGCACTAAATGAGGCTTAGGGGCAAAAGGTAAGTTTGCATCCTAAATAGTCGGGCTAGGTCCTAAGTGGTTAAAATGAAGTTTTATAACCTAACTTTTAACTTTAACCCAAACTAGAAGAAATAAACAAGGATTAATCAAGAATAGCTAAGGTTGCCAAAAGATAGGGACTTAAGTGTTTCATGTCTAATACTTTGATGGCCTAAATTGAAAATAAGGTTATAAGATGGTAAAGTGGAAGTGTGGCTACCATAACCTAAGTTCATCTTCCCCACCCTCATTTTTCTACCCAATTAAGCTTGAAATCATAGTTTCTTGGTGAAAAGAGAAGCCATCATAAGTATATAGGCCATTAGGAGCTCATTCCAAGCATAAAACCATGGTTTTGGAGCTTGGAAGCATGTTTTCTCCCATCCCGTATTTTTAGTATGGGTTAACCAATGTGTTCTTGATTGATTTCATGTTTATTGGTTAGTTAGGAGCTTGAGTTTTGGTTAGAAAGAAAGAATTTGATGTTTGGTGCCTATGTTTTGCTTGGAACTTAGGTGGTGCTTTGGTGAGCTTAGTGGATTGAAAGAGTGCTTGATTCTTGCTTGTTACTTGGAGTTGAGTTAAGGGACTTGTGTTTTGAGTTCAATTAATGCTATTGGAATGAGTTTACTTGAAGAATTTGAGTAGTTCTAACAATAGCATTAGTTAGTGGGCAAGGTAGAATTATGGTGGACTATGAGGTTTGTGATGGTTGGGATGATGTTATAATGCATCATATATTGGCTTGTGATAGTTAGTTGTGATCTATGCAACATGTTTTACATGTATGTGAAGTTTGGAGGCTAACCAATCATGTTTGATATGTTTGGTAAGTGTCCAAAGTTCATAGCAACAAAATCTGTGAAAATTCTGCAGATTCATAGATTGGCGATGCGTCGCCAGCTTTGTACCATTGCCCATGATGCATCGCCAATACTGGAAAGTTGTCAAAATGTTACCAACTATTGCGACTCATCTCCATAATTGGTGACGCGTCACCACAGGCATGTTGGCTGAATTTTCCAAGTTTTGCTAGGAAGGTCAAAGGGAGACCTAAGGGGGTTCTTAGGGTACCTTGGGGTCTAAGCATTCTAGGGGTACTCTAAGGCTTCCAAAAGTCCTTCAAGACCTAGGAGTTTTCTTAAGTTTTATAAAGTTTTATGGTTACTTGTACCATAAGCAAGAAAACTAGTTTACAAAGGATGACAACTAAGCATCATTAGCTTGGGTGAGAGGTTTAGAACCCTTAGAGACCTAGCCATGCCATTAGCCATGAGGTTGCAAAGTGAAACCTTAGTGCACCTAGTCTACAAGGTCTTTATGTCCAAGTCTACAATAGTCCCACCATAATGCCCTATACAACATAAATGAGAGAGGTTCAACTGGTGATTTATCACTAGTTAGCCTGGCAAGCTAAGCTTGCTAGAGGACAAGGCAATGTCATGTAGTTCAAGGACCAGGATGAGGAGAAGTCTCAAGGGACCTAGGTATATGCAAATACTAAACCCTCAAGTTGTATGAACTCATAGCAGGTTACATATGTTATCATATATGAAGTCCTTAGTAATTTTCTTGCAAGTATAGTTAAGACCCTTACTGAGAATTTCTGAATTTTTACTCCCTAACTATGTTGTGCAGATTCTGAAGTTATTGGGGCTGGTAACCGCTAAGGGTTATTGCAGTAGTGGCTTTTTTTACAGGTATTTCACTTGAGAATCTTTATGATTCTAGTCTACTTTGGTAGCTTGTTGGTCAAGTAATAGTACTAACTATAGTCTTCCTTTGGCTACAGTGCCTAGCACAACATGGACAAAGACTTTTGGGACTCACCACTAGGACTTGCGTCCAAGGTAGGAGTTAGTTCAAGAAGATCTCAGTTGAGGCATGTACATATAGTACTTTTTGTTGCCTCCATTGTCTATGTTTTGAGGAGTCCTAAACTCTAGGATTGCTCTTGGGTAAGGGCATTAGTCTACTTTATGTATGAATGCTCCCACACAGTTGTTTATGTGTAGCAAACTCACATAAATGTTGATTTTGTATGCTTTGGCTATTTGAACTTATTTTCTCTAGAAATGTTTTGGCCAAGTCAATGTCTTATGAAATTTTGTTAATTCAAGTCAAAGCATGAAGAGCATGCATTTTTCATATTCTAGGTTAATCAACTAGTATCACCAAATTTTAATCCTTGCACATATACAACTTGCCAACTGCAACCACCGTGAGACCAGCTCTCACAAGCTTCTTAGGCAGGGGCCAAGAATGGCCATGTCAGTTGTACATGGTGGATGCACCTCGCTTGAGTTCCATGTAACCCACAAGGTGTACCAAGCCTCCACATAGTGCTCAAGTCCTTAGACTTGCCTAGGTCACTTGTGTACTAAGCTTCCACCTTAAAACCTTACCAATAGTGCATTAGTTTCTCACTTATGCCTTAAGTAAACTTGCCTTGGCTGCAAGTCTGCTAACCATTCACTCAAGGCATGTATCTATCCACCAATACTTAGTTTACCCTATGGAATGACAACAATTGATATAAGCAAGGAAGGCACAACTAAGGATGGTAAGGACCCATTAAAGATAACTAGTGGACCAACACAATAAAGAAAGCTAAGGAGCTCACTGATGCACTGCAAGTAGCTACTAGAACATTCAAGAAATCATGTGGAGATGATGGCCAAGCTTGGCACTTAATTCTAGAGTACCTAGACACATCCAAAAAGAAGGAACCCCTTTAAGTGCACCTTTAGAGCCCCATTGAAGTGTTCATTGGCCATTTTCTTCCATAAGCTAAATATTTGAGCCTTAAAGTTTCAAGGCCTATTTCCAACATCTAAGAGATGGTCTCAAGGCAATGGAACTCAATTATTTAAGCTGGTGGTTCAAGACATAAGCAAATACCTATGGAGCCCTTTAAAGTACCCGAGAAGACCATTTTGGAGTTTTAAGGGCCAATCTTGTGTTCTAGTGTATTTTACTTTAATTTCCTATTTATTTTCATTATTTAGGATGTTATTATGGCTATGGAAGTGATTCAAGTTGCCTAAGACAAGGGGAATAGGCTGCACATGTTAAACATGTGCAAAATAGGTGTTTGAGTTCTAGTTTGACTAGGTTTTCTTAAATCCTTTGAACTTAGGGTTTTATGGAGTATTTTTGCCTGTATTTTACCCTATTTTCCCTATAAATAGGTGCATATTTTGGGTGAAAAACACAACTTTTTATTTAAATAATATTGCTATTTTGAGAGAATTCTTTTTGCTTCTTTGAAGACTTCCTTGGTGCACAACTTGCTTGTGTTCTTTGGTGTTATTATACTTCTAAACACAAGTTGACTAGGTGTGGGCATTTAAAATCTAGCCTTTCAAATGTCTTGTGGAGATTGAAAAACATCTTGGACGTATTTTATGGTCGTTATACCATTAGGGTTCAAAGGAATAATCTTGATGGGACTCATAATTCCTTGGTTCCATGCAACCCTCCTAGGTACACTAGGGTTCTTATATTGAGTCATTAAACAAGAAGGTTTGACTAGGCTCCCGGTGGTACTAAACCCTTCACCCGACTAATTATGCTTTACTGTGGCCAACTAAGCTTTCCTTCCCCTAACTTTGAATGAAAATACTATTAGGCTAGGTTAATTAAGCCTTGGGAAAATATGAAACATGTAGCACTTCCTCTTAAATTTACATGGAATCTTGAATCACCTCAATTAGACACTTGTGTAAAAAGTTATGGCCAAAATACTGAATAGCTGTTGATGCTGGTAAGTCCTACCAATTTGCTTGTAGGGACACATCGCCACAACACAAAATTCTTTGGTGCTAACAAAAAGGCTTGATGACACGATGATGCATCCCCAAACCTTTATACCCTTCAATTCCAAACCTACATATACACAAGCACTAGGCCATAACGTACCATTTAAACTAATTCTATGGTCTCTATAAAGAAACCATCAAAACCTTAACACTCCACCATGAGCACACCATCCACCAACCTTTACCATTCACAAAAATACTTGAATTCTACAACAAGCAAGCTATGAATGGCATAAAATGAACATGAATCATAACTCCCTAACCTCAATTAACCTTGAACAAGAAACAATCAAGCACTACAAGTATCAAGCTCCAAGTTTCAAGGCACTAGGTTCCAAGGTTCCAACACACAAACAAAGTTTCATGCCTCCAAATTAACTCAAAGCCAACAAAACGCAAGCTTTATTAAGATCAAGAAACATGAAATTATCAAGGAATAAGAGTTACCACACAAACCTTCACTAACCATAAAAATGCCACTTGATGCCTTAAACTAAGGAAATAGGTGCAAAAATAAAAAATTGTTCACTTGGGCACTAAGACAACCTTCCAATTTCATTAAGAAATCCTGGTTTTGTGAAGATTTCAAGAAAATATAAAGAGAGGAAGAAAAACCTATTAATTTCAGGTTAAACTGGTTTAAATAGTGGCAGCCACAACCCTTCCAACAAGTTTCAATAGGTCAAATACTTCAACCCCTAAACTTTTTAAGTTTTTGAAAAAAATACCCTTTCCTCAAATAATAACTAGGGCATTAAACCTTAAGCAAACCCCTAATTAACTTTTTTTTTGGTTTTAAAAACATTTCTTTCACACTTAGGACTAGTCTTGACTCTCTAAGGTGCAAAATGACCATTTCCCTCAGGTGAACCTAGTACCATAAACCTCTTAGAACCAACTAACCCTTGAAAGTCTTACTCAATCTTGCTAATTCACCTTTAATTAAGGTATTTAACTAGGGGTATAAGAATTTACCTTAGTCAGCACACAATCCACTAAGATGGCTATAATAGGATACCTAACCTCAACATCGTTCAGCGATTTGTAGATGTAGTACATTGGCGACTATGCCCATTTTCATCCTCACACACTAAGATTGAACTCAATGTCCTTTCACTTATGGCAAGCTATAATATGACAGGTTCATCATCCTTCAATTGCCAAAGTGTTCGCAATTCAATGAGGTACATCTTTAGTTTCTCCCATGCCTCTTCAAATTTTTCATTCCAACAATGAAGTCCTTCCCTGAATTCAGTTTGCTCATTTTCTGGCTTTCTCAGGATTATGAAGTATGGATGACATCGTTGCCATATCGGGTTCTAAAGAGATTGAGTGTCATTATTCTACCTGTAAGCCTTTCCATATCCTTTACAGACTTCCACATCCGAGAATCAAGAAGGACTTTGATTTTTCTAGGTTCATGTCGATTCTTCATTAGGAAACCATAAAGCCAAGAAACTTTTTAGCTTTTACACTGAACAAGCATTTTTCAAGGTTCAAGCATATCTTCAATTTCCTTAACTGGTGGAATGTTTCTCTGAGGTCATTAGTGTGATATGAAGGATATCAAATTTTAATGATCATATTGTCAACATAAACTTTCACATTTCTACCAATTTGTTTAGCAAAAACATTTTCCATGAGGCATTGCTACATTGCCTATTTTGACACTCATAGTAGGAAGCTTTAATGAGGAAGGTAAATTAATTAAAAGCTAGATTGGAACCTTATTTCAAGTTCACATAGTGAGAATAAGTGTGTTAGGTAAAGTTCACTGAGTTCTGAGAAGTTTAAGGCACCAATTAGGATTTGAAGGGCAAAATGGTAATTTTGCATCCCAAATTGTCAAGCTGAGTCTTGAGAGTTAAGAAAGAGTTTTGGAAACCTAGCCCTGCTTTAAACCCAAACTTACCTTAAATAAATAAGATTTGACCAAAGTTTGACTACAGTTACTATTTCAGTAAGGAGGCTTTTTGTAACTTTTTAAAATGCTTGGTAACTTAGTGTTTTTAAGGCTCTAAAACTTGGTAAAATGGAGGGTGGCTGCCATTTTGCACTTCAAACTCGAGTTCATCCATCACCCTTTGATTTCTTCATGAATTCAAGCTCAAAATCAATAGATTTTGGTGAAATTTGAAGCCACCAAGAGTATACATGCATTGGGTGACTTGTTTTAAAAAGATTTTGCAATTTTAAAGCTTGGAATCATGTTTCTAGCTAGTCCCCTATTTTTAATGTGAGGTAACATGAATTTTCATGGTGATTTTTTCTTTATTTGTTGATTTGAAGCTTGGGCTTTGGTTAGAAGTTAGTAATTTAGTGTCTTATGCTTTAGTTTGCTTGGAACTTAGGTAGAACTTTGTGGGTTCTTTCTCTTGGTGAAGAGTTGATTAGTTTTTTCTTGTGACTAGAAATCAAGTTAAGGGAGTTATGGTTTTAAGCTTGATTGATGCTATTAAAGTATTTTGCTTCATGAAATCAAGTGGTTTTGGCAATAGCATTAGCATTTGAGCAAGTATAATCATGGTAGACTATGCATTTGATAAGGCTGGAATGATGTTTTAATGCATCATAGTTCTATTTATGGTAGTTTTTTATGGAATTTGCAACATGTTTTATAGGTATGTGAAGTTGGAAGGCCATCCAAACATGTTTGGTATGCTTGTGAAGTGTTCCAAGGCATATGCAGTAAAACTGAAACTTTTTGGGCACAAAGGTATAGGCAATGCAACACCAGTACTGATGGTATGATGCCAACATCACAAAAAGTTCTAGGAACTTATATATTGTGGTGATGCATCACCACAATTTTGTTCACCAAAAATTTTTAATTTTCTTATAGGGTTGAAGTAGGGACCAAGGGGGTGCTTTGGATACTTTACGGTCAAGGTATCCTGAAGGTACTCTGAGGCTTCCAAAACTCATTTGAGACCTAGGACTTTTCTCTAGTTTTCATGGTTACTTTTACTATTGATGGCCAGGGGCCTCATCGTTTATAGTCATGATGACTGGTGGAAAGACTTCTGGGAGGAAGAATGCCTGGAGGATGGATCGCCCAAGGGAGTGTGCCTGAAAACTCAGAAACAAAGGGTCAGGAGGCCCCCGGAGTGTTTTTCCGGGGGGGGGGGGGGGGGGGGGGGGGGGGGGGGGGGGGGGAGCCTCCGACGCCCAAGTCAGTGGTTGGCTGAGAGAAAGGCAGAGGAAATAGCACAAAGGGCTGAGGAGTCTCGCCTGGTAATTTTCTCAGAGTGTGGGAGCCTTATTTTTGCCAACCAGCCTCTTGCCAAGTATTAATTCCTGGTATTTATAGGAGCGCCTAGCCCGTTCAGATCGCGACACGTGTTCGGTCGGATGTTCCTGAATTTCTGGGCGTAGGAGACAGATAGCTGGTAGCAGGTTGCCTTGAGCCATGTGCTGAGATGGGCCATGATGTGATTTTGATGGCGTCAGTGTGGCAGTGCGCCTTTTGAGGTGGATTGTGGCGTCTATGAATGGATGTGTCAGAGGCTTCCTTAAATGCTTCCATAAATGCTCCTGCCGTACTCCCGAGGTCCCTGGGTGAGGTCGTCCTTTGGTACGGACAGAGCCTCTTCGGGAAACAAGCCCTCAGTTCGGGGGTTCCCAGTTTCAGGGAGTTCCGCCTTCGGGGATATCATGTTCGGCTCGCTATGTCTGGTGCCGCTTTTCCGAAGGCGATCTGTTCACAACCTTGGGGGGGCAAGTAGTGTCCTCGGGTTTTCCTGGCGTGCCGGGCTCGGAGCTCTTCGGCTATCTCCCGAGGTGCATGATCACACCTTTTCTCGGGTAGCGCCAGCTTCTTCTGGCCATTCTTGTGGCAGGGAGTTCGGCCAGATAGAGGCGATAGCGTTTGGCTATCACATGCCCCCCTTTGGAAAGCCGAAGTGAAGACTTCGGTTTTGCATCTCTTTCCGAGGTTGTTTATGGGAGTCTCTTTGGAAGCTCAACCTGTTCCGAGGATGCGCCTTTTGCCCGAAGATCATGGGCTCTTCGGCCTTGGCCTGTTCTTTGGTGTCTTCGAGGCGGAGCCTGTGCCGAAGATACACCTCTTGCCCGAAGGTCATGGGCTGTTCGGCCATAGCCTGTCTCTTGGCGTCCTCGAGTTGGCCTGCTCTTTGTTTCTGCAGGTCTGTTTGGCCAAGCGTGTCAGTCTGAGCGGCGCGTCCCAGTTTTCCAGGGATGTCAGAAGACGTGTCCCAGTTTTCAAGGGACGTTTGGAGGACGTGTCCACCATTTTTCCGCAGCGGTTGACACGTGGCGCTTTGCCATTGGAGGAGAGTCACGTCGGTTACAGAGGGCACGCCTTTTCAGGTGCAGAGAGCAGTTACGGCGACGGTTCGCCTCCAAAGGGTACTTATGACGATGTTTCGGTTACCCACCTCTGGCTTTATAAATAGCCCATTCCATCATAAGTTCCCTTTGCTTTTTCTTCTGCTCTTTTCTCTGCTTTGCCCCTGTTCTTGCATTTTCTTGCTTTCTGTGGCGGAGCTACCTTAATCAGAGCTTTTTTCCAGCCAACTTTCACGACGGCGTCCTCAGATTTTGGCAAATCTTTCGGTGGGTTTTTGTTTTCCAGAACGTTTTGATCCCTCTGTTCTTTTGAGTTTTTCTCTGGAAACTGTTTTCTTCCGTTTTCAAACTCGTTTTCATGTCGAAAATGCCCATTCCTGAGAGCTGGCAGCCTCTTTTAGCCCATCCTTGTTGCACCACCCCTGCAAAGTTAGAGAGGTGGAAGAAAAAATTCTTTCTTCCCTCTTACGCCATTACTAGGCTGCCTCGTTCTAGCCATTATGCTTTTTCAAACCATAGTAAGGAGGTTACCGTTTTCCGAGCCCAGCTGAAGGCCGGTCTTCGGTATCCTCCCCCGAAGATGGTGTGCGAGTTCTGCAAATTTCATGGCATTGCTGTGAACCAGCTTCCCCCGAACTCGTTCTGCTATTTTAACGCCTACCTCTGCATGTGTGGCGTCTTCGGGATAGAACCCCATTTTATAATCTTTATGCAGTACTACAAGCTCTCTGTGGTCCCGAAGGGTGGCTTCTATTTCATGCTACCTCGGGGATCCGGGAGCAAGAAATTCATGTTCACCTTCGCCACTAAGGATAGCTGGCGGGGGTGGCAACAACAGAAGTTCTTCTTCCTGAAGATGGACGAGGCCTGGTCGTACGTTCTGACCAAATGGGCTCAGGGAACACTGGATGTGGACGTTGTTGATCCGAGGATGCTGCTGACCCCAGAGTTGGCTCCCGTGTTCGCGGATTTCGACGCCCGCATTCGGGCTGTCTCTGACTGGGATCCCGAGGTCGCTCCGCGCGCCCTTTACCCTTTTCCAATCAACTGGAAGTTGATGACCGAAGAGGTCCTTCGGGAATTAAAGGTGGTAAAGGAGCACAAGACTGACCTCAAGATGCCAGCTCCTGCCATCGCCGGGAAGGATTCCTGGTTGGTCAAGCTTCTTAAGGAGGAGATTTCTTTCGAAACGCTTGTCGAAAGTGAGTCATCTTCTACTCCTTTGCTATTTTTTCCTCGGACTTACGCTGATGTTTCTCTCCTTTTTCAGAGATGGGCGACGGGACTGCCGCCTATTACAAGTCCCTTTTCACCGGCCAAGTGGAGAAGGGCGATCAGACGAAGAAGGCGGCTTCCCGAAGGCGGAAGTCTACTGGCGCGGGGCCTTCGAGGAAACGGGCAAAGAGAGCTACCCAGGTTCCTCTAGAAGAAATTCCCGAGGAGACTGCCGAGGAGCCTGGGTCCGCCGAGATTCCGGCGTCTGAGACTGCTGCTTCCGAGGTCCCTTCAACCGACGTCCCTCCTCAAAGTCCTACTGCGTCGCAGGCCCTCCTTGATGTAGTGGTAGAAGTACCTTCTGCCGAGGAGCGGCGCAGGCGGAAGGGCAAGGGCATTTCGACCGAGGAGGCCGAGGACTCCGAGGACGTCGTTGTCGAGGTTCCACCAGGTTTGTTTCCAGACAAAGTGTACTTCCTTTGTTTTTTCTGGATTGCCTTCTTTGTCTTTAATCTCCTTCTCATTCTTGCCACGCAGGGGAGTTGACTACCCCTGACTGGGCGGCCGAACATGCTCGGAAGCGAGCTCTTCGGGACGCCAAAATCCCGCAAGGGAAGATACCCAAAGGAGCCTTTCTGGACGTTCACGGAGGACATGAATTTGTACTCCGAGGACGTTCCTCAAATGGCTAAGGAAATTTCGAAGGGGGTGCTCACCGAGGCCTCCTTCAAGGCTATAGCGGCGGCCCATCCGGGGGATAACACCCTCGCCGCAAAGATCACCGAGCATGCTGCTCAGGTATATCCTTCACAGCTCTTTCCCTTCAATTTTTTCCTAAGTGCTTGGCTCTTACTGACCTTGCGTTTTATCTTTTTGCAGCTGCTGGGGTACGCCGGCTTTCTCCGAGTTCGGGTGGCCAGGGAGGTTGCCTTCCGAACTTCGGCCACTCAGACCATGAATGAGGCGAGGATCGCACTCGCGGAGTCGGCCGCCAAAAACCAGCAGCTGAAAGAGGCTGCTGAGAAAGAAGTGACTGCCCTTCGGGAGGAGTTCCGGAAGGAAAAAGAAGAATTTCAAAAGGTCTCCTCCCAGAAGATCGCTGACCTCGGTGATCAAATAAAGGGGATGCTCGCCGCCAACGAAGATCTTCTCAAGCACAAGGCTGGTTCTGACAGCCTTATAGTGTCGTTGACGAGTGAGAATAATACTCTCCGAGCTGAGGTCGAGTCTTTGAAGAAGGGGTCCAAGGGGACGCTGGAGATAAAGGCGCTGAAGGAGGAGATTGCTGAACTGAAGGACGACCTTGACGACCTCGAGCTTGATAAGAATGAGTCTGATCAAATGGCGAAGGTTGCCTTTCAGGACGGCTTCTGCCTTGCTCGTCACCAGATTCTCCAGAGGTTCCCAGATTTAGACCTCTCTTTTCTTGAGGCCCTAAATATTCCTGAGGGACCTCGGTGGGAATGGTCCAAGGTCGAGCATCTGAAACTTCCTCCTTCAATGCCGGCGCGAAAGGTGGTGGAAAAGGGCGGGCCAGCGAGTGGCTCTCGGGACGCCGCGAACCCTTAGGCTATTTTTTAGGGCCCCTTTTCCTTCCCTTCTACTTTGTACTCCTTCTTCGGTCACTTCTTCTGTAAAGCAGCTTTGCTCTTAATGAAGATTTTTTTGGCTAAGTCTTTTCTTGCAAGTTTCTTCATTTCCATTGTCCCGAACACGTTCGCTCAAGAGACTTCGGAAAACCTGCGATCAAAGAAACTTTTTTACCTTCCTTTGGCCGAGCCTGTTTGCTCCAGAGGCTTTCTGGAAGGTCTGAAAAAATTTGACTAAGTCTTTTTGCAGGCTTTTGCATTTCCATTTTGTCCCGAACACGTTCGCTCGAGGGACTTCGGAAATTCCTTAGTCAAAAAATTTTCCTTCTTTTCCTTTTGTCCCGAGCATGTTTGCTCAAGAGACTTAGGAAATCTTTCGAGAGTTGTTTTCCGTTTTTCCCGAGCGTGATGGCTCAAGGGACTTCGGAAAACTGTCTCTGCGCTTATTTCGGCGAGTACTTCTGCGACGTTCTTGTTTCCCATCTTTCCCGAGCATGATGGCTCAAGGGACTTCGGAAAACTGCCTCTGCGAGATTTCTCCATCTTTTCCCGAGCGTGATGGCTCAAGGGACTCTGGAAGGTCAATCTGCGCTTTATTACGGCGAGCATCTTCGCGGAATTCTGCTTTGCACAATTTTGGATACTTAAGAACTTTCCTTAAGAGCATTCTGTACTTACAATTCCTCCGCTTCATCTTAGGCGTAGAATTTTTTCAAGGCGTCTGAGTGCCAAGTATTTTTCAATTCTACGCCTTCGGCGTCGCCAAGTTTGTACACGCCTTTTCGTACTTCGGCGAGAACCAGATAAGGTCCTTCCCAGTTTGCGCGAAGTACTCCGTGGGACGGCTTTCGGGGTGCAAAGTCAGCCTTTCGGAGAACGAGGTCTCCCTTCTTGATTTCTTTTGGCCTGGCCCGTAAGTTTACAGCCGCGGCCACTCTTTGCTGAAAAGCTTTTCTTCTCAGCTCGGCTATTTCTCTGTGTTCGCCGACGAGGTCGAGCTTGGTTCTGAGGCCGAGGTCGTTTCCACCTTCATCAAATATTTGCACCCGTATTGATGGTCTGACTATCTCGACTGGGATAATGGCCTCTGTCCCGAAGACTAGTGAAAAGGGAGTTTCCCCTGTGGCCCTTCGGGGCGTCGTTCGGTAGCTCCACAATACGCTTTGGAGTTCTCCTGGCCATTTCCCTTTTGCTTCTCCCAGTCTCTTTTTCAGGCCATCTTTTATGGTCCTGTTCGATACTTCCACCTGCCCGTTACTTTGGGGGTGAGCTACTGGGGCGAAGTGCATCTTTATTCCGAGGTCGCTGATAAATTCCTGGAATCCTTTGTCTATGAATTGGGATCCATTATCAGCTACTAGTACCCTCGGTATGCCAAATCTGCATACGATGTTCTTCCATACGAACTTCTGCACTTCTTTTGCCGAGATAGTTGCTAGTGGTTCTGCCTCCACCCACTTTGAGAAATAGTCCACTGCTACCACGCAGAATTTCACACCTCCGGGTGCTGTGGGGAGTGGCCCAATAAGGTCTATACCCCAGACTGCGAAGGGCCAAGGATAGTCTGCCGAAGTTACCATTTCCGAGGGTGCCCTCTGGATTTTCGCGTGTCTCTGGCAACTACCACATTTCCGGACGAACTGTCTTGCGTCCTTTCTCAGGGTAGGCCAGAAGTATCCTTGGCGGAGTATTACTGCTGCAAGGGCATCAGTTCCAATGTGTGAACCACACATGCCTTCGTGAACTTCTTCAAGGACCATTTCAGTATCCTCTTCATTCACACATCTTTGCAGCGGATTCGCATATCCCTGCCGGTATAACTCTTCGCCAATCAGGAAGAATCTTCCGGAGCGTCTTCGCAGTCTTGCAGCATCGCCGGGGTCTTCGGGGAGCAAATTCTCTGCGAGGTATCTTTTTATTGGGTCTTTCCACCCTGTTCCCGAGGTCGCCATGCTCAGCACTGAGATGCTTGGATGGTCTAGCACCTCGGTGTATGTTTTCGACTTCGCCAAGCAATCCGCCTCAGTGTTATTCCGCCGAGGTACATTTTCGATCCGTACGGCGTCAAACTCTTGGATGAGCTTTGCTACCAGCTCGTGGTATTTTGCCAAGATTGGGTCCTTCGCCCCATAATCTCCTGCCGTCTGCCGAACTACCAGCTGGGAATCGCTGTGAGCTTTTAAGTTTCTCACGCCAATCTTTCTGGCCAAGCGTAATCCCGCTATGAGGGCTTCATACTCAGCTACATTGTTGGTGACGTTGAAGCTGAACTTGATAGCCTTCATTACCTCCAGGCCTTCGGGGCCCCTGATAATTACTCCAGCTCCCTGGTGTTCGGACCCCGAGGCTCCGTCTACGTGCAAGGTCCATTCTGGCTCACCCTCTTTTGGATCTGAATGGCTCTCCTCAGTGGTGGGTATTTCGGCGATAAAATCTGCCAGTGCTTGAGCTTTTATGGCCTTCCGAGGCTCATACGTGATTTCGTGTTCGCCCAGCTCTATGCACCACTTGGAGAGCCTTCCCGAATGATCAACTCTCTTCATGACATCCCGTAGCGGCAGACTACTTCGGACGATGATGGGGTGAGCCTGAAAGTATGGTCGCAGCCTTCTCCCTGCAAGCACCAAGGCGTATATAGCTTTTTGAAGCAAAGGGTACCTGATTTCGGCGCCATGCAGGGACTTGCTGACATAGTAGACCGGCCATTGCTTTGGCCCTTCTTCTTTCACAAGGACCGAGCTCACAGCTTTTTCTGTGACGGCGAGGTACAGTACGAGGGGCTCTCCCTCCCGAGGTTGTCGCAGAGTCGGCAGGCTGGCCAAGTAGACTTTGAGTTCTTCCCAGGCTTTTTGGCAATCTTCATCCCAAGGATGATCATTTCTTCCGAGGTTGCCTTCCATTTTTGCTGCCTTTGTGAGGACTTTGAAGAAAGGTCGACACCTATCTCCGTACCTGGAAATAAATCTGCTCAGAGAGGTTATTCTTCCGGTGAGTCTCTGCACGTCTTTGACTGTGGCAGGAGTTCGGAACTCAAGCAGAGCCTTAATCTTCTCGGGGCTAGCATCGATGCCTCTTTTGGATACCATGTACCCAAGGAATTTTCCCGAGGTCACCCCGAAGATGCACTTCTTAGGATTAAGGCGGATCCCGAAGGCTCTAAGCTTTTGGAAGGTTTCCTCTAAATCTGCAACGTGGTAGCCAGGCAGCTTGCTCTTGACTATCATATCATCAACATACACCTCCATGTTTCTCCCCATTTGGTCTTTGAAGACCTTGTTCATCAGCCTCTGGTAGATGGCTCCTGCATTTTGGAGCCCGAAGGGCATCCTGATATAGCAATATGTTCCTCCCTCGGTGATGAAGGCAGTCTTCTCTTCATCTTCGGGGTCCATCCTTATTTGATGGTAGCCACTGAAGGCGTCTAGGAAACTTAGGAGCCCATATTCAGCAGTTGAATCTACCAGTTGATCTATTGGCGGCAGAGGGTATGAGTCTTTCGGGCAAGCATCGTTCAAGTTTCTGAAGTCGATGCACATCCGGAGTTTGCTGCTACCTTCTTTTGTGGCAATGACCACGTTGCTTAACCATTCGGGGTACTTGACCTCCCTGATAACTTCAGCATCTAGGAGACGCTGGACTTCGGTTTTGACAAAGTTGCTTTTGTGGGCTGAGATGCTCCGTTTCTTTTGCCGGACAGGTTTTGCTTCCGGGCTTACTTTGAGGCTATGCTGTATTATGCCAGGGTTTACTCCTGGCATATCTTTCGGCGAGTAGGCAAACAGATCTTTATTTTCCAGCAGAAAGGATACAAGTTTTTCCTTGTCACCTTCGGCCAAGCTCTTCCCTATTCGGGTAGATTGTCCTGGGACAAGATCTACTGCTTCCGTTTCTGCCTTTGCGGGATCTTCTCCTTTGCCTTTCTCCTGCGCCTTTGCCTCCACCGTTTGTGTAGAGTTGTTTGCCGGAGCCTTTCGTGCTTTCACAAACACCTTTCTTACCTCGGCCTGGTCTATGAAGATCTCTGCATCTCCATCCTTGGTGGCGAATGTGACAGTCAAGTACTTCACATCAGGGCGAATGTGCAGGTTCCCCATTGTCTGCCTTCCAAGGATGGCGTTGTACGAGGACGGGACGTCCATGACGATGAATCTTGCCATTGTGGAGGCGTACAACTCAGCTGATCTGTCTACCGAAGTCCCTCTCATCATTAGCGGGAGATCGATCCATCCGAGGACGGGGAGTTCGGATGGTCCAACCCCAAAAGTGGGCGAGGTGACAGGCTTCAGTTCGCTGCTGGAGATGCCCAAGTTCGGCAGCAGGTGCGAGAATAGGACGTCAGCATTTGAGCCATCATCAAGCAACACTCTTTTGACGTCCCAATTCCATATTCTCGCCATAATCAGCAGCGGATCGTCGTGGGGGAAGACGACGGTGGAGCCATCTTTGCAAGCCAGCTTCTTTGATGTACTTTGATACTCCATGACTGCAATTTCTCTGGCTTTCCGCTTTCTTTCCGAGGATGGGAGCCCCGTGGTGATGGTTTGGATAACCCCTGAAGGAGGTGGAGGGCGCCTTTTTGGACTTCTATTTCTCCGCCTGTCGGAGTCGTAATCCTCGTCTTCGGCCCTTTCTTCCTCCTCTTTTCTCCTCTTTGGGGAAGGCATCCGTAGGTACTTCCGAAGTTGGCCTTGTTTTATCAGCGACTCTATGTACTTCTTTAGCTGGAAGCAGTCTTTGGTGTCATGACCGTGGTCGCGATGAAACTGGAAAAACTTCTTGGCATTCTTTTTGTTATCGGCGGTCATGGCCCTTGGCCATCGAATCTGCGTCCCTTGCCTTTCCAGCGCCATGAGGATGCTGGTCCGTGTGGTGCTCAGGGGGGTGAAACTTTGAGGTTTCCTTCCCCGCGTCCTCCGAGGTCGTCCTGGCTGTTCCGTCGGATGACGAGCTTGTTGAATGGACCCTTCGGCGCGGTGGTGATCGGACTTCGGCCCTGCCATTCTTAGCTCCTCGGCTGTCATGTGCTGTTCGGCCCTTCGGTAAAATTCTCCGAGGGTGTCCGGGGGGTCCTTTGAGAACTCGTAGAACAGCTGTGAGTCCCGCCGAAGGCCCCGTGTCATGGCAAGAATGCGGATTTTGGGCCAGAAGTCTGGGACGCTTAGGGCTTCCCTGTTGAACCTTTCGACATAGTCTCGGATGGTTTCTCCGTTCCTCTGCTCTATGTCGAACATCTGCACAGGCATCTTCGCCGTTGGCCGGCTCCCAATGAACTGCTGCGTGAAGGCCGTGGACAATTCCTGGAACTCAGTAATGGTCCCTGAAGGCAATGAATTGTACCACGCAGTTGCTGGCCCTGTCAGGGTGACTTCAAAGCATTTGCACATGGTAGCGTCATCAGCACCGCGCATTATCATGCTACGTCTGTACTTCGTCAAGTGGGCCTGTGGATCTGTAAGGCCATCATAAATTTCCAGACGAGGTACTCTGAAGTTACCTGGCATAGCTGCCTCAACGACGGCCTGAATGAATGGGGAGTCATCTTCGCAGCATGTTCCAGAGAGTCTGGCCCAAACGGGTTTTCTGGCCACTTGTTTCTCCACTCTGTCCAGCCGTGCTAGTATCCTCTCCATAAGCACTGTGGCGCTAGGGCCTTCTTCAGGGAATGGAGATCGTCGGCGTCTCTTCGGGGAGTGAGTTCGGCGCTGAGGGGACAAGGACCTCGCCTCAGGCGACGAACTGCTTCGCTGTGAGACTCTCGGTCGCTTGGACCCGGTTTGTCCCACAGGCCGTTTCCCGAGGGCTATATCTTCTGTGGATGATTCTTCGCGAGGGTCTCCACTCCCCGAACTGCGATGTGTAGACTTGGGGCTTCTCTCCCGAGGGCGTGTCTGTGAGGGGGGTCTCTGGGCCCGTGCCTGCTGTGGCCACCTTCGGTCAATCTGCTGGGTCACTTCAGCAACGACCGAACGTTGAAAGTCCCTCAAGAAGCTCATGGTGACTACCAGAGGGCGGTCTTCCTCAGGCGCAGAAGTCCCTGGGAGTGTTTGCTCAGCAGCCGATTGTATCTCAGGCGCGGACGGGGTGTTGGGTTTCGGGAGCCAAACAGCGCAGCGGAATTTAACCGAAACCCTCCAGGATCCAAGTGAAACGGGGTAAACCGGGTGTTCGAAAATTTTCATACCTAATTTTCGATTGAGATCTTTCACTCAACTGTAGAGTCGAATCACAAAACCTAAACAGTTGACGTGTTCAGGCTCTCTATGGTATCCACACGAGCTTCTCGGGATCACCACGCTTCCACCACGTCCCGGTAGATGCGTTTCTCTTGCGCTCGCAGTGCTAGCTTGCGTCCTCCAAGGAATTGCAAGTGAAGAGTGCGGCTGTCCTTTTTTTTTGAGGCTAGGGCAAGGAGACCTTCGAATTTCTCACTTAAAAGTTGTATTTATAGTGAAACTCAACTTCCAGGCCTAATAGGTTTCAAAGCCCTAATCCAATTAGGATTTAATTTCGGGCTTAATAATGGCTCAACTTTTGGGCCCATTATTAATACGAAATTAAAGTGAAACCATAACCCAAATAATTAGCCCATGCACTCTAATGATCCAAAATGCTCTATGTGTGCGACCCAATAGGCTCTTATCACGTTGGCAATGATCATAAATCACATTTATGATCATAAGCAATGAGCGGTGTCTAGCAACACATCATTGCTACCCAAGTGACAAGATTGTCGATGATTCGACTATACCTTTATGATCATCACCGATATATGCCATTGTCCCTTTGTCCAAGATATCAAGACTAAGCACGAGACATGGAAAGTGTCACATGGAATGTGTCACTCTCGTATAGCCCAATCTTTGGTTTCTTGATTACCGAGTAGACTAACTTAAACTGATGACATTGATATCACATATCAACTCATCCGAGCATGGCCATGCATTTTCTAAGTCTCACTCTATCAAGGGGCCCGAAGATATCGCTCCCGTTACATAGGAGGGACAAATCCCATCTTGATCATACAAATCCCTCCGCATGATATGTGACATACCCAATGACCTCCTTCAAGTTCACTCAGTTACGAGCAACAAAGGAAAGTATCAAAGTATGTGACTCACATGTAGGGAACCTTGATGATCTTAGGTCGAAGGACTACATATACCCTGATCACTATGGGAATCACTTATGACACTCATATAACGATCCATGTAGTGTTCTCATGGTGGGTCGGTCCAGTACACAAGTTCTCCAACTTGTACCCATATGTAGACTACATATCTCATATTAGTCTCCACATATGCTAGTCGTTATGTATTATTGCAACCCGCTCCACAATAATACTAGACTAGGGACTTTTAAGAATATCATTATTCTAGGGTTACAATTATGTTTGTTAAGTTACGTAGGAACAAAACAACAAACATAATTGCTGGATTAATGCCTTAATAAAATATCATTACTCAATGTGCAAAAATACAATCATCTCATGACTGGCTTTTGGGCACAACACTAACACGGGGACCTTGGGAGTCCCTTGTCCTTAGAACGCCGAGTCTCAACGACGGCGATCTCAGAGCGGTTTCCCACAGACGGCGCCAAATGATGGCCAGGGGCCTCATCGTTTATAGTCATGATGACTGGTGGAAAGACTTCTGGGAGGAAGAACGCCTGGAGGATGGATCGCCCAAGGGAGTGTGCCTGAAAACTCAGAAACAAAGGGTTAGGAGGCCCCCGGAGTGTTTTTCCGGGGGGGGAGCCTCCGACGCCCAAGTCAGTGGTTGGCTGAGAGAAAGGCAGAGAAAATAGCACAAAGGGCTGAGGAGTCTCGCCTGGTAATTTTCTCAGAGTGTGGGAGCCGTATTTTTGCCAACCAGCCCCTTGTCAAGTATTAATTCCTGGTATTTATAGGAGCGCCTAGCCCGTTCAGATCGCGACACGTGTTCGGTCGGATGTTCCTGAATTTCTGGGCGTAGGAGACAGATAGCTGGTAGCAGGTTGCCTTGAGCCGTGTGCTGAGATGGGCCATCATGTGATTTTGATGGCGTCAGCGTGGCAGTGCGCCTTTTGAGGCGGATTGTGGCGTCTGTGAATGGATGTGTCAGAGGCTTCCTTAAATGCTTCCATAAATGCTCCTGCCGTACTCCCGAGGTCCCTGGGTGAGGTCGTCCTTTGGTGAGGTCGTCCTTTGGTGCGGACAGAGCCTCTTCGGGAAACAAGCCCTCAGTTCGGGGGTTCCCAGTTTCAGGGAGTTCCACCTTCGGGGATATCATGTTCGGCTCGCTATGTCTGGTGCCGCTTTTCCGAAGGCGATCTGTTCACAACCTTGGGGGGGCGAGTAGTGTCCTCGGGTTTTCCTGGCGTGCCGGGCTCGGAGCTCTTCGGCTATCTCCCGAGGTGCATGATCACACCTTTTCTCGGGTAGCGCCAGCTTCTTCGGGCCATTCTTGTGGCAGGGAGTTCGGCCAGATCGAGGCGATAGCGTTTGGCTATCAACTGTAAACAAGAGAGCAAGGTTTCAAAGGGCCATAATGAAGTATCACTAGTTTGGGTGAAAGGTTTAGTACCATCGGTGACCTAGCTGTGCCATCAAGCATGAGGTTTTGATGTGAAACCGTAGTGCACCTATGTGCTCTTCAAGACCTAGTTGATATTAGTCCCACCATAGTGTCCCTGTACATCATAATGGAGTTTCTACTAGTTAGGCTAGTAAGCTATGCTTGCTAGCACACAAGGCTTTGCCTTGTATTTTAGGGACTGGGTGAGGATAGGTCCCAAGGTACTAAAACATATGGACATAAGTTTAGCCTCAAGTTGTACAAGCTCACAACAGATTACATATGTTCATATATGTGTTATGCTTAGCATTTTTCTATGTAGGTGTACGCCCCTTAATAAGAATTCTTGAATTCTCAGTCCTTAGGTTATGTTATGTTGATTCTGACATTTTTGGGCCCAATAACTATTGAGGGCTGTCATGGTAGTCTATTGTTGTAGGTGCTTTGCTTTGAGAATTCTTGTGATTCTAGTTTTTGTGGTTACTTGTTGGTTAAGTAAAAATACTAACTATAGCATTTTCCTAGCCATAGAGGCTAGCAACCAATGGATAGACTTTTGTGACTCGCCACTAAGACTTATCTCCAAGATAGGAGTTAGTTGGGAGGATCTTAGTATAAGGCTTGTATATGTTGTATGTCTATTTGCCTCCCATTTCTATGTTTGGAGCTTTAGACTCTAGGGTTACTATTACACTGTTAATATGTGTAGTAATGATAATATAAATGTTGACTTGTATGCTTCGACTATTTGAAGTTGATTTCCATGAAAAGTGCCTTGGCCGAGTGAATGTTTTATAGTTTCCATGTACTCAAGTCAAAGCTAAAAGAGCAAGCATTTTTCATTTTCTAGGTTAATCAACTAGTATCATGAAGTTTTAATTTGCACACTTATAAAACTAACCAATTGCAACCACCATGAGGCTCATTCTCACTTGCTTCCTAAGCGGGGCCGGGGGCAACCATGTAAGTTTATGTATCAGAGCATAGGTCATAAATATTAAAGGCTAGGACTAAGATCTAGTTTAAATTCCATGGGCTAGGATAATTAGCACAGACCAACTTCTGGAGAATGTCATTTGGCTTTGATTGTAGGTTACTATGATTGACACTAGGTTAGGGGCTTCAAGAGGAGATAAGGAACTTGGTGAAGGTTCTAGTAATTCGGTTATGGCACGATTGGATAAGATATCCAAGGTGCTTTAGAGGATGACTCACACTTTAGTGCAAGTGGCACAAGGCATGACTACCATAACGAATGAGTTGTTCCAAGACCAAGAAGACAGAGGAGTTGTTTAGCAAGTAAATGACCAACGGAATGAACCACCCCAAGGTTAAGAGAGGCCTGCCGATCATTAGCAAGTGCCTAGGGCTCATGAGAGGCAAGATCCTGTTTATGACCATGAGGAGGAGCCAGAAGTCATGGAGGCTTTAAGGAAGGGAGAAACCACACATCAGATAAGATTTCTTGAGATGTTCAAGATCGTTGACCCACCAAATTTTGGTGGGTTAGGCAACCTTGATAGAGCAACGGATTGGTTATCCAGGATGAATCGACTTTTCAGTTGTGGAGGCTATAAGTTGGAACACAGAATGGCCTTATGATGTTTTTTTTCTAGATGGAGGGCTACTTTATGGTGGGATGACATGTTGGAAATGTTGAAGGAAAGCAATGGTAATTGATAGGAGCACAAGAAAAAGTTACTCAAGTGGTTAAACTTTGAGAGGAAGTTCTAACAAGAATACTTCAGTGGGGCTGCTTAAGATCAGAGAAGGATCCAATTTGAAATCTTTATTCAAGGAGAGATGTCTGTGAGGGAGTATCAGCAGTGCTACAACTTGCTCCTTTGGTATGGTCCATATATCGCCAATGATGATGAGCTGAAGGCTAGGAAATTCTTCTAAGGCCTTAAACCCATTCTTCAAAGGTATATGGCAATGGTGGATATTTGGAGCTACCACCAAGTGATTTAGAAGGCATTGGCCTTAGAGAGACAAATAGGGGACTCAAGAATCGAAACCAAGATGGTGGAGGATAGATTAACCATCCTAGGAAAAAGTGCTAGGAAATGTCCAATGGTAGGAAAAACCACTGAAAGTTAAGGGCCATTCAAGAAAGAGAAAGGAGGCATGTGCCCTAGGTGTCGACGATTCAATGGCACAAAACCATGCAGTTTAGGATTTGATGTTTGCAACCATTGTGGTCAAAGTGGTGATTGGGCGAGGGAATGCCCACCAGCTCTACCTTTACTAGGTCTTCCTAGGAATCCACCCCTACACTCTTTTTCCATTTAAAATTGACCGGGTGTGGCCATAATAGTAGTTGAGCCAAGGGTCTTCACCATGGCCAGTCAAGTGACCAGAGAGCCAGTCGCCATTCGATGTAACTTTACATTCTAGATGGTAGTGTTAGAGTACTTTTTGAGGCTAGAGCTACTCTTTCTGTGATATTGTCTACCTTGGCAGATAAACTTAAACTTTAGCATAAAATCTCCAATGAGTTGAAACTCATTAGAACTGCATGGATGAGTTTTATTTTAACCAATGAGTTGGTTACTAGGTATATTTTGCAGTTACACAATGAAGATTTTGATTGTGAATTTGTGGGTTATAGACTTGACGTCTTATGACCTAGTGCTGCGAATGGATTGGCCATGTAAACAAAAGGTGCAATTTGTCTATACTAGTCATTCAATTGACATTTCTAATGCTCAGGGAGCTACAGTGACTTGCATAGGAGGGTTAGCATCGAGTGCTAAGAGTTTGCACCTTAAACTTATGGATTCCATCCCCATAGCCAATTAGGAGGAGTACTATGCTTTGAATGGGGTGGCCATAGAGGAGGAACTTAAGGGAATTCCTATAGCTAATTAATTTCCTGAGGTGTTTCTAGTGGAGTTGCCTGGGATACCACCTAATAGGGACACCGAGTTCTACATCCTTCTTCAGTGTAGAGCAGAACCAATTTCTATACCAGCTTACCGAATGTCAACTTTTGAGATGGATGAGCTAAAGAGGTAGTTGGAAGAACTATTAGAGAAAGGCTTTTTTAAGGCCTAATGTATCACCGTGGGGAGCCCTAGTGTTGTTTGTCAAGAAGTAGGATGAAACTATGAGACTGTGCATCGATTATAGAAAGTTGAATGCAGTAATAGTCAAGAACAACTATTCACTTACTAGGATCAATGACCTATTTGATAAGGTCAAGGGAGCAAATATGTTCTTTATGATTGACCTCTAATCTAGATACTTCCAGATCAGGGTTAAGGAGGAAGATATCACAAAGATAGCTTTCAGGATAAGATATGGGCACTACAAGTATATAGTTATGCCGATTGGTCTGACCAATGCCCCGACGGTATTCTTGGAAGCCATGAATAGGATATTCAAACTGTTCTTGAATCAGTTTTGGAAGTTTTCGTTGATGATATCTTAATATACTTTCAATCTGGCTAAAAGCATGAAAAACAGCTTAGAACAGTTTTGCAAGTGCTAAGGGATAATCAAAACTAAGCAAAGCTGTCTAAGTGTGAGTTTTGGTCTAAAAGGATATAGTTTTTGGGGTATATTATAAGTACTCAAGGACTTTCAATTGATCCTAAAAGGTTTAAGCAGTGATTGAGTGGAAGAGACCAACCACGGTTATAAAAATCTGAAGTTTCATGGGCTTGGTAAGCTACTATAGGAGATTCATAGAAAAACTCTTTATGATAGTGACACTGTTAACAGCCTCAACCAAGAAAGCTCAAAAGTTTAATTGAACACCGAAGTATGAAGAGGCATACTTGGAGTTAGAAAAAAGGTTAATGAGTGGACTAATACTCGTTCTGCCAGATCCGAACAAAGCTTTCACTGTGTACATGAATGCATCGGGTTTTGGTCTAGGGTGTGTATTGATGTAGGAGAATCAGGTGATTGCCTATGCCTCAACATAGATGATGCCAAATGAGTTGAACTACCTAGTTCATGACCTTGAACTAGTGGTGGTAGTCTTCGCTCTTAAGCTTTGGAGGCATTACTTGGTGGGAGATTGTTCAGGATTTTCACTGATCATAAGAGTTTGAAATATTTATTGACTTTGAAGGACTTGAACATAAGGTAACGGCGGTGGATTGAGTACATTAAGGATTATGATTGCTCAATTAAATATCACACAGGAAAGGGAAATGTAATAGTAGATGCACTAAGCCGGAGGTACACTGGAGTAGTCTTGTATAAGGATTAGGCTACAAGTTCCTCAGGACAAGCATTGGGGGATTGTTTCTCGGCTTTACATGAGTTTTGGCAAAACCAAGAAAGGTCCTTAGTCTACATTTTGGAGATACAATTAGCCTGGTTGGCTAAAGTCAGAGATGCTCAAAGCAAATATTCATTATGAAAGAAAATTTCTAGAGAGGAGACACTTGGTACTATGAAGAAGGAATTCTGATACAAGGATTGAATACTATACCATGAAGATCAATTCTATGTGCCAAATGTAGAGGGACTTAGGTAGTAAGTCTTACAGGAGGCACATAGCAGTAGGCTAAATGTTCACCATAGTGTTAGTGTGACGTACCATGATCTAAAGGCACATTTTCGGTGGCCAGGACTCAAGAGGGATGTAGCTGTACATGTGGCTGAGTGGTTGACATGCCAAATGGTTAAGGTAGAACATAAAAAACCAGCAGGCACACTTGAAAGTTTAATTGTTCCAGAGAAGAAGTTGGGGATCCATTACGATGGACTTCCTAATAGGGTTAGCAAATACTCAGAGTCAACATAATGCTATATGGGTAGCAGTCAATAGGTTGGCTAAGTCAACACATTTCATACCTATAAAGATTAGCTATACTTTGGAAAGGTTGGCTTAGTTGTATATCAAGGAAGTTGTCAGGTTACATAGAATACCATATTAGATCATATCTAATAGGGATCCTTAGTTTGTATCAAGGTTTTGCAATACTTTCCAAGAAGCGTTAGGAAGTAAGGTTAGTCTTAGCATTGCCTTCCATCCTCAGACTGATGGACAGTTTGAAAGAGTGATTTAGACATTGGAAGATGTATTATGTATGCGTGCGATTGATTTGCAAAGAGATTGGGATTAGCACTTACCACTCATCGAGTTTACCTGCAATAACAGTCTTCATGTTGTTATAGGCATGGCACCATATGAGGCTTTGTATGATAGGCACTACATGACATCGCATTATTGGGCTAACCCTTTAGATAAGGTAGTTGTTGGTCCTAAGATTATAGTTGACACCCTAGCTAAGTTTAAATTGACCCAAAAATAGATTAGAATAGCCAACGACCAGCAAACTAAGTATGCAAATTTGAAGAAATGGGATTTGATTTCTGAAGTTGGAGAGAAGGCACTTCTCAAACTATCCCCCAAGAAAGGAGTAACCTGATTTGGGCAGAGGGGTAAGTTGGCCCTTAGATACATCGGACCTTATAAAGTCTTGGAGATAATAGGAAAAGTTGCTTGTCAATTGGTATTACTACCAAACTTGTCCCAAGTGCATAATACGTTTCACATTAGTCTCATGAGAAAATGCATAGTTGATCTGGGACAAGTGTTCAACCCTTCGGCGATTCCAATCCAGGAAGACTTGACCTATGAAGAGAGGCCCTCTCAAAATCTTGATAACCAAGTCAAGAAACTTTGAACCAAGTGGATTCCAATGGTTAAGATTCTTTGGTCAAACCATAGTGAAAAGGAAGCTATTTGGGAGATTGAGCAGGATATGCTAAAAGGGTATCATAGTGTTTTTTCTTAGTTGTAACAAAATTTAGGGGACTAAATTCCAGAAAGAGGGCAAAATGCTATAACTTTCCTAGTATGAATCTTGAATGAGGAAGGGAAAGTAATTAAAATCTAGATTGGAACCTTCTTTCAGGTTTACATACCAAGAATAAGTAAGTTAGGCAAAGTTCACTAACTTTTGATAAGTTTAAGGCACTGATTAAGGTTTAGGGGTAAAATGGTAATTTTATAACGTGAAGTGTTGGGCCAAGTCCTGGGAGTTGAAAATAAGTTTTGGAAACCTAACCCTTTCTTTAAACCTGAACATAGCTTAAATAAACAAGGTTTAACCAAGGTTTGACTATAGTTACGATTTAAGGAATAGAGCTTTTCATAACTTTTTATAAAGTTTGGTGGCTCAGTGTTCCAAAGGCTATAAAACTTGGTAAAGTGGGGGGTGGCTGGCATTTTTCACTTCAAACATGAGTTCATCTTTCATCCTTTGATTTCTTTATGAATTCAAGCTCAAAATCTAAAGATTTGTTGAAATTTGAAGCCACCAAGGGTATATATGCGTTGTGTGACTTATTTCAAGAAAATATTAAGATTTCAAAGCTTGGAATCATATTTCCATCTAGTTTGCCATTTTTAATGTGAGGTAACATGAATTTTCATGTTGATTTCTTATTTGTCTGTTGATTTGAAGCTTGGGTTTTGGTTAGAAATTAGTAATTTGGTGTCTCGTGCCTTGGTTTGCTTGGAACTTTAGTAGAACTTTGTGGATTCTTGTTCTTGGTAAATAGTTGATTGGTTCTTTCTTGTGACTAGAAATCAAGGTAGGTGAGTTATGGTTTTAAGCTTGATTGGTGCTGTTGGAGTATGTTTGCTTGATGAAATCAAGTAGCTTTGGCAATAGCATTAGAATTTGGGCAAGTGTGAACATGGTGGACTATGTGTTTGATGAAGCTTTGAATGATATTTTAATGCATCATAATTATGTTTATGGTAGCTTGTTGTGGCCTTTGGAACATATTTACTAGGTATCTGAAGTTGGAAGCTCATCCAAGCATGTTTCATATGCTTAGGAAGTATTCCAAGGTATATGTAGCAAAACTAAAATTTTTTGGGCATAAAGGTAACCAATTCTCGCAATGTCTTGGCAACGCTGAAAAAAGTTCCAAGAACTTATATACTATGGTGATGCATCGCCACAGTTACGTTGGCCAAAAAGTTTCAATTTTGCTAGAGGGTTCGATGGGAGGCCCCTGTTAGTGTTGTGCTCAAAAGCCAATCATGAGATAATTGTATTTTGCACATTGAGTCATGATATTTTATTAAGGCATTAATCCAGTAATTCTGTTTATTCTTATGTTTCTATGTAATGTAAGAAACATAATTACAACCCTAGAATAATGATGTCCCTGGTTTGTTATCATGGTGTAGGTTGCAATAATACGCAAAGACTAAGATATGTGGTGTTAGGTACCTCCTAAGTGCTTGGCTTAGGCCAAGAGAAACAAAGGAAAACAAAGAAAAGTATAAAGGAGAGTGAGGAGAACTATGGAAACTAGGACAGTGATCTATGTGCAAAACTAGAAACCTTCAGGCCTTAACTGCACCTAGAAGCTGGACTATGGAAAACTGACAGAAAACAGAGAAGGGGGATCAAATTGTACACTTAGATTAGTGGTACAATTAAAACTACAAACTTAAAGTTGGCATTTTCGGCCATGCAAGTTTATTGGATGACTAGTACAAGACTAGACCAAAACTACTAGACAATAATGATTCCTAGTCAAGTCTTGTCTACCACTAAAGAACTATTCACTAGTTAACTAGTTAAATTAACTAGTCTTTATTCTAGTTACATGGCCGGTTACACATGGGCAATTAAAGCACTTTGGTACTTGTGTTTGATGTGTACATGGCATTATAGGCCATGAAGTGACTTAAATGTCCATTTAGACACAAGTTTAAGTGGCAACCTTGTGTTCATGTAGAGTTGGGGGCTACATTGTTTCATGCAAAGAAATGGAAGCAAAAGTTAGCATTTTAGCTAACTAAAATACAAGTCTTTCGGCCGAAACTAGTCGAGACCATTACTTTGCCATTTCGGGTTCTTTGCTCTTCACTTGACCGAGAGTTGTTCTTGAGAGTTCATCCACCATTTAGCCTTGAATTCAAGAAATCCTAAGGGCATTGAAGGATTCAAGCTTGGAGAAGGTTGTTTCGGCCTTTGTTTGCTTTGAATCAAGCCTTGTTCTTGGAGATTCAAGGAAGGCCGAGCCTATTCAAGCTAGGGTTAAGGTAATTCTTGTTAAATTCCTTGAATCCATGGTATTTTCTTCCATGAACAAGGATATTGAGTGCTCAAACGTTGTTAAGCTAAGTGAATTGAGCAATTGATATGTTGTTGTGGAAACCTACTTTTGGTCAAAAGGATTAATTGATAGAGTTTGGTGTTCTTCATTGTGTACATGGAAATTAGTCCATGATTAAGGTTAATTGGTGCCTATGTGATCTTATGCTAGGCTATTTTGAACAAGGAACATCAATGCGTGCAAGTTAGCATTTGGCCGAGAAGCTCATTTTGAGGTAATCTTATGTTCTTCATCTAATTGCATGGTAATGGTGCCATGAACGTTGATTAATGATGATTAGGTGATTGTATGTTGGATTGGATGGGTGAAGAACATTAGTGTTTGGCAATGGGCATTATGGCCGAGGGCTTGAAGTAGTGTAATTTGGTGTTCATTACTTGATTACATGGTATTGGTGCCATGAACAATGATCATTGATGATTAGGTGTTTATGTAATGGGCTAGTTTGATAAAGAACACTATTATGTGAAAATGGGCATTTTGGCCGAAAACTTGGATTAGTTTACTTGAGTGTTATTCACTTGGTTACATGGTAATAATGCCATGAGTGATGTTCATTGATGATTAGATGATCATGTAATGAGTTAGTTTGATGGATAACACAAATATGTGGAATTGGGCATTGTGACCGAGAGCTTAAGCTTGTATATTGTAGTGTTCTTCATTGAAATCATGGTAGTTAGTCCATGAGTAAGTGTTGTTGATGCCTATGTATTGTTATGGTAGGCATTGTGATTGAAGAACACTTGGGCATTTGAAGTTTGGCTTGAGACCTAAAGCTATTGAGGTAGGGTTCACTAACACTTGATATTGCTTGGTGAATTACCATGGTTCAAGTGTTTAGAGTGACTAAGTGATGGTTGAAATTTGCCAAATGACCTTAGTTGCTGGATGGGCTATTGAGTTTTCACTCGGTTGAATTGTTGATTAGCTAATTAACTAATGTACATGTACTAGAAATGCAAGTAAATGTGGCCTATTTGCTTAGCATTTTGGAGCTCTAAGTGGAAGTGGATGGTTTGATGGTGTTTTGTGTGCAATGTGCACATGGGTACATGTATGATTATTTGGGCCGAGAGCAAAATGTGGAGTGTGTGTGTGTTCTTGTTTGCTTTGGTGCTTTCCATGTGCTTGCTAACCCCACTTATGGTATTGTGGATTTTATGCCATGGTTATTTATCTTGTATATGTATATGCATGGTTTTCCTTGTCTTTGTGTTTATTTTGCAGGTAAAGCTAGCTAATGGGAGGATAAGCTTTGAGTGAATACTCAGCTTAACTAAATAGACTCTTATTAGAGTTGAATATGTATAAGTGAATCCTACTGAGTTTTACTCACTGCCCATGCTTTTATTTTCAGGCAAAGACATTCGGCCTGAGTAGCACTAGTTTGCTCTGTACTTGTGTTTAGTGCTTGTTTGCTTGTTTAGCGAGGTATGTGCCAATATGTGCTTGGCTTATTAGTTCTAGTACATTACAAGTCTTATATTCTTGGTTGGCCGAGACTTATGTGATAAGTATGCAGGCTATAGTTGGAGACTTGTCTAGGAAAAGCTATGGACACTTGGACTTTGGCTCTGATCATAGTATTTACTTTCATGACAATGAATCAGGCAATTGGGTTGGTGTTGTAGTGTGTGCTTTTGTATGGAATTCTCAAAGTTCTGTTTGACCATTAATGGTCTTGGTATGTAATAACTTGGCATGTTTAGCTTTCGGTTTCATGGCATGTAGCCGTGTTGGACTCTAGGTAGACTACCCTTTTTGTGTACATATGTGTAGTCCTTGATTCCTAGACTTGTGATGCTTTTGTTGGGATTGTATGCCAAGTTATGTATGGGCTTATGGATGGCTTTATGCTTGTACATGTATGCTGAATATTTTGGGCCAATGTATGGCACTTTTATGTGAATAGTTATGGGCCTAGTCTTATGGAAATGTTGAGCATCATTATATGTATGTTGTTGACCGAGAGCATCATGTACATATTAACTTATGGTTTCAAAATCTAAACCAATAATGTGGCTTCTTGGTTGTCATATAGATAGCACACTTGATTGCACACCAATTATGCACTTAAAAACTTCATTAAGTGTTGCCTTGCTTGGTATGCAAGTATTCAATTAAAACCTTGCTTGTTGTGCAAGTTAGTGGTATTGGGCCTTGCCTTCGCTGCAAGTATTGTTGGACTTATTTTAAAGCCACCTGGGCCACCTCCCAGGCCTCTCAACTTAAGAAAATAAGACTTAATGTTGCCATGGTTTGCTTGGCCGAATGCTAGAAACTAAATTTTGGAGTTGGGCTTGTGAGTTAATTTAGAAACTTATAGGCCAGGGCCTGAGCGAGGTGTGACATGTGGAGACTAATATAAGATATGTAGTCTACATATGGGTACAAGTTGGAGAACTTGTGTACTGGACTAACCCACCATGAGAATGCTACTTGGATCATTATATAAGTGTCATAAGTGATTCTCATAGTGATCATAGTGTATGTAGTCCTTTGACCTAAGGTCATCAAGGTTCCCTACATGTTACTCATTAGGAATGATGTTCTTAAGCTACAGTCTACGAAGACATGGTTGGGGAAATGTTTCTCTATGAAGGACTTGGGTTAAGCAGCCTATGTGTTAGGCATTAGGATCCATAGAGATAGATCTAGAAAATTTCTTAGACTAAGTCAAAGCACATACATTGTGTTACCCACTTCGGAGTAGTCCAGTTATGGTGCCAAAATTGTGCATTTAAACTCCCAGGATTGGTAATGTTCTTTAGGCCATCACAACACTACCCATAGTGTGCATACCCAAGTGGCCCTCTTGGGCACTATGTAAACACATGCATATTGGTCCAACCATCACACACATATTCACATTTCATGCACACCATGGTAGCAAAGAAGAAACACACTGGCAGAAGTCTTAATCTTGGCTACCACACATTAGGCAATCTTATTAAATTCTAGTGACTAGCCACTGCACCTGTAACTTCCACTAATAAACTGTATTATTCTAGCCACATAGCCCCCTATTTTATTTGCTCCATTATCAAGTAGATACTTAGAGCAAACCAAGTAATTTTTTTTTACATCAATAGCCCACCTATGGACCAAGTTATGGATTTTTGAAGTTGGTTACAAAATTCTGACAAAATGAATAGTAACTTGGCCAAATTTGCAATGCCATATCTTTCGCTACAGGGCTCTGAATCCAGAAATTCCAAACCCCAGTTAACCATCTCGATATCCTCTAGGGTTGGTCAAAATTTCATACAAAGATTCCTTCTACACAGGGAGATAGTGAACTTTAAGTGCAAAGTCAAAATTCTGGTCACTTTATGACCATTTTGCCCATACAAAATTTCATAAGTGTGCAAACACTTCATTCACAAGGGGAAAGCCCTCCAAGGCTACCCCATATATGTCCATTTCACATAGGAAATACATTCCCTTGCATTTAACAACTTTATGTGGCCAAAATAGAATTTACAAGTAAACAGCCCATCCTTCATACTTAGGCAGCTTTGCACCACATCACTTACAAAGACAAAACATTACTCAAATGTTCACATACTTGTCCCATTTTGCATACACTACATGTACATGCATACATGCACTACAATATGTTCTAAACTCAGCTAAGTATGCACCCTAAGTTACAGGAGTGCCTGAAATGCAATGGACTCCATAAACAGGATGCTGGACGGCTGAAATTTCAGATCAAAACTCAAACCACAAAGGTTAGTTTGAAGGTGATCTTTCTACTGGACCTAAAATGACAGAACTGAGGGGAGTAAGTTTCATTGAGAAACTTAGTAAGGGTAACACTTGGTTTCTTAAGGTAATGTGATCCTCATTAAAACCTGCATCCAAAGACACTAAAACACAAAAACCACAATGCATATATACAAGATATAGTAACCAAATGCAGCAACCATTCACAACAAACAAACACATGAAATGCAGCAACAACAATAACCATAGGTTAGTCCATAAAACATGAAATAAAATTAAATAAATCACTATGGCAGCCCTTCTCAAGCTAATGCTTGCCCTTAGGAGGATTTTAACAGTAGTTAGTACTAACTTTGGGCTCTAGAAACCCTTCTTTCTTACTGCCATCTTTAGCATGGTAACACTAAGGCCGAAACCTTGCCATGCTTCTTTCCTCTTAACCCATACTTGGTTCCTAGAGATTTTTGTTCTCTTCCAAGCATGGTCTTAGCTTCATGGATGTTTGGAAATACAGTAAACAATCCAGGAAACTTTAGAAAACTTTTATTTCACTGCCATCTTTGTGCACTTCACACTAGGTCACAAAACCTTCAATAAGTGCACTCCCCTCACTAAGCTTGGTTCATCAAGCTCATGGCTCTCTTCCAAGCTTAGCCCTAGTTCTATGGATGTTCAAAAATTATAGAAAATAGTCCATGAGAGCAAGAGAACCCTTACCTTGAGTGTATGCTAAAATTGGAGCTTGATCCTAGGTGCACCCAAGTCTTAGCACCACATAGCTTCCAATTGCCCTTTCTTGCTTTCTTTTGCCTTCAATTTTAATCTTGGAGGTATGGTGGCTATGGAAGAAGTGTGGGGGTGGAGATGCTGCTTTTTCTCTACTGGAGGAGACCAAATGTGGGAGATAAAGACTAAGATAACCACTTATAAAGACTTTAGTGCACAAAACACACTAAATAGCCTTAATTAAGCTTTATGTCATTTTCCTTGCCACAAAACCATGGCTTCTTAGTCTTAATTTCTTGGCCCACATTTTACTTTCTTGCCATGCTTTGGCCAGCCATCCCTTGAGTGGGATAAGTGATTTGGCCACTTAAATGGCCTTAAATGAGCTTAAGGGAACAAAAGACACTTAACAAGCTTAACCTTGCTTTATGTCATTTTCCTTCTCATTAATTATGGTTTCTTTGTCTTAAACTCATTGGTACACATGTGCCCACCATTGTTGACTAATTATCAAGCCTTGGCTGCCTCCCCCATGGTGGGAAAATTCCAAATTGCTCCATTTGACTTAAGTCAAAAAACGTACACATCATAAGGCTTACACTAGGACACTTAGGTCCTTTATGCCTTTTTGTGTTTTCTTTGTCTTTAGTTGTCTTCCATGAGTGATTTGATCCTCCAATAGCACTTTCATACCATTCATATCCTTCTCATAACTCCCCAAATCTCTTTCTTGAGAGTTTTACAATTGAGTACCCGAGTTTCCAAAATCTCACAAAAAAGTACATAGGTTGCTTGACAAACAAGCAATCCTTACGAATTTTCTTTGGGGGCCAAGTTACCAACTTTGAACACTTTTAAGGAGGTGTTGATCATGCCTTTTACCCCCTAAACTTCAATCACTATGGTGAAAATTACACAATATAATGATTTTTAGTCATTATGACACACTTGTAATTCTCCCATTTTTGTGAGGTGGTAACACATTGACAAGGTGCTAAAGAGGTTTAGTGTGTGAGATTCTAAGATAGGATTCTTGACCATGTCACATGGTATAACTCTTTCTAGATCTTAGTGTCTAAATATAACCAACGAAAGAGAGCGCAAGAGTAAGATTCCATAAGCCTAAGCAATTAGATCTATCATGTATGCCATGATATGTACTCGTCCTGATGTCTCATATGCCTTGAGCATGATGAAGAGGTACCAATCAAACCCTGGTGAGAGTCACTGGACAGCTGTTAAGAACATCCTTAAATACTTATGAAGGACTAAGGATACATTTTTGGTCCTTGGAGGTGAAGATGAGCTCGTTGTAAGGGGTTACACAGATGCTAGCTTCTAAACCGATAAGGATGATTTTAGATCACAATATGGTTATGTGTTTCATACTGGTGGTGGTGCTATGAGATAGAAGAGTTCAAAGCAAGAGACAGTAGCCAACTTTACAACATAATCTGAGTACATTGCCACCTCTGATGCTATAAAGGTGGCAATTTGGATCAAAAAGCTTTTCACGGAATTTGAAATGGTTCCAAGCATTACCAACCTAATAGAGCTCTATTGTGACAACAATGGAGTAATCGCACAGGCTAAGGAACCTCAATCTCACCAGTGATCCAAACACATACTCTGACACTATCATCTCATTAGGGAGATCATCAATAGGCGTGATGTGAGGACATGTAGGACTTCGACAGACAACAACATTGCTGATCTGCTGACAAAGCCCCTTACGCAGCAGAAGTAAGATAGCCATTCTAGGTCCATCAGTATTAGATACATGGATGATTGGCTTTAGTGCAAGTGGGTGATTGTTAGTGTTGTGCCCAAAAGCCAATCATGAGATGATTGTATTATGCATATTTAGTCATAATATTTTATTAAGGCATTAATCCAATAATTATGTTTGTTGTTATGTTTCTGGGTAACCTAATAAACATAATTATAACCTTAGAATAATGATGTCCCTGGTATAGTATTATCGTGCAGTGGGTTGCAATAATACATAAAGACAAGCATATTTCGAGACCACTATAAGATATGTAGTCTACATATGGGTACAAGTTCGAGAACTTGTATACTGGACTGACCCACCATGACAGCGCTACATGGATCATTATATGAGTGTCATAGGTGATTCTCATAGTTATCATGGTATATGTAGTCCTTTGACCTAAGATCATCAAGGTTCCCTACATGTGAGTCACATACTTTGATACTTTCCTTTATTGCTCGTAACTAAGTGAACTTGAAGGAGGTCATTGGGCATGTCACATATCATGCGGAGGGTTTAGTATGATGAAGATGGGATTTGTCCCTGCTATATAACGGGAGTGATATCTTTGGGCCCCTTGATAGAGTGAGACAAAGAAATGCATGGCCATAATTAGATGAGTTGATATACAATAAATTTAGTTTGGAACCTTAATTCAAGTTTACGTGGCAAGAATAGAAAATTAAGTTTGGAACCTTAATTCAAGTTTACGTGGCAAGAATAGAAAATTTTAGTAGAGTTCACTAAGTTCCAAGAAAGGTAAGACATTAAATGAGGTTCAGGGACAAAATGGTAATTTTGCATTTTGAATAGCCGAGTTAGGCCTCGAGTGGTTAAAATGAAGTTTTATAACTTACGTTTGAGCTTTAACTGAAACTTGTTGAAATAAACAAGGATTAATCAAGGATAGCTAAGGTTACCAAAAGATGGAGGCTTAAGTGTATCAAGTCTAAAACTTTGGTGGCTTTTGTGTTAAGCAAGGGTTATAAGAGGTTAAAGTGAAAGCTGGCGGCCATAAACCCGAGTTCATTTTCTCCACACTCATTTTTCCATCCAATTGAGCTTGAAATCAAAGTTTCTTAGTGAAAAGAGAAGCCATCATAAGTATGTAGGCCATTAGGAGCTTATTTCAAGCATAAAACCATGGTTTTGGAGCTTGGAAGCATGTTTTGTCCCAACCCCTATTTTTAGTACGAGGTAAACAATGTGTTCTTGATTGAATTCATGTTTATTGGTTAGGTAGTAGCTTGCGTTTTGGTTAGAAAGCAAGAATTTGGTGTTGGGTGCCTATGTTTTGCTTGGAACTTAGGTTGTGCTTTGGTGAGCTTAGTGGATTGGAAGAGTTCTTGATTCTTGCTTGTTACTTAGAGTTAAGGTAAGGGAGTTGTGTTTTTAAGTTCAATTAATGCTATTAGAATGAGTTTGCTTGAAGAATTTGAGTAATTCTAGAAATAGCATTAGTTAGTGAACAAGGTTGCATCATGGTGGACTATGAGGTTTCTGATGATTGGAATGATGTTATAATGCATCATAGATTGGCTTGTGATAGTTGGTTATGATCTATGCAACATGTTTTACATGTATGTGAAGTTTGGATGCTAACCAAGCATGGTTTATATGTTTGGGAAGTATCCAAAGATCATAGCAGCAAAATCTGTGAAAATTCTACAAATTTGCAGATTGGCGATGCGTCGGTAGTTTGGTACCATTGTCCATGACATGTCGCCAATACCAGAAAATTTGGCAGAACATTACCAACTGTGGCAACACATCGCCATAGTTGGTGACGTGTTGCCACTAGCAAGTTGACTAAATTTTCCAAGTTTTGCTAAGAAGGTTGAGGGGAGACCTAAGGGGGTTCTTAGGGTACCTTAGGGTCTAAGTATTCTGGGGGTACTCCGAGACTTCCAAAAGTCCTTTAAGACCTAGGAGTTTTCTTGAGTTTTATAAAGTTTTATGGTGACTTCTACCATAAGCAAGAAAACTAGTTTACTAGGGCTTACAACTAAATACCACTAGCTTGGGTGAAAGGTTTAGAACCCTTGGCGACCTAGCCGTGCCATTAGCCATGAGGTTGCAAGGTGAAAGCTTAGTGCACCTAGTCTACAAGGTCTTTGTGGCCTAGTCTACAATAATCCCACCATAATTCCCTTGTACAACAAAAACGGGAGAGGTTGGTGATTTATCACTAGTTAGGTTGGCAAGCTAAGCTTGCGGGAGGACAAGGCTATGCCTTGTGGTTCAAGGACTAGGTGAGGAGAGGTCTCAAGGGACCTAGTTATATTTGCATATATATCAGACCCTCAAGCTGTAATAGCTCACAGCAAGTTAATTATGTTATCATATGTGGAGTCCTTAGTAATTTTCTTATAGGTACAATGAAGACCTTACTAAGAATGTTTAAGTTCTCACTCCCTAGTTTTGTTGTGTAGATTCTGAAGTTTGTTGGACCGGGTAACCGTTAAGGGTTATTATGGTAGTTAGCTTTTTTGCAAGTATTGTACTTGAGAATCTCTATGATTCTAGCCTACATAGGTAACTTGTTGGTTAAGTAACATTACTAACTAGAGTCTTCCTTTGGTTGCAGAGCCTAGTAGCACTTGGACAAGGACTTTTGCGACTCGCCACTGGGACTTGCATCCAAGGTGGGAGTTAGTTTAAGAAGATCTCAGTTGAGGCTTGTATATATAGTACTTTTAGATGCCTTCATTGTCTATGTTTTGAGGAGTCCTAGATTCTAAGGTTGCTCTTGGGTGAGGGCCTTAGTCTACTTTATGTATGAATGCTCCCACATAGTTGTTATGTGTAGTAAACTCACATAAATGTTGATTTTGTATGCTTTGGCTATTTGAACTTATTTTCTATGGAAATCTCTTGGCCAAATCAATGTTTTATGGTTTTCATTAATCTAAGTCAAAGAATAAAGAGCATGCATCCTGCATATTCTAAGTTAATCAACTAGCATCACGGAGTTTTACTTCTCACACATATACAACTAGCCAATTGCAATCCACTGTGAGACAAACTCTCACAGGTCTCCTAGGTAGGGGCCATGAACGGCCATGTCATAAAGCCTAAGTGGATTAGAGCTTTGAAACCCATTAGGCCTGGAAGTTGAGTCTCACTATAAATACAACATATAGTGAGAAATTCACAGCCTTGCCTTAGCCTCCAAAAGGTGATAGCCACGCTTTTCTCTTGCTATTCCTTGGATGACGCAAGCTAGCACTATGAGCGTAAGAGAAATGTATCTACCGGGATGCAGTGGAAGCACGGTGATCCCGAGAGGCTCGTCTAGATACCATAGAGAGCTTGAACATATCAACTATTCAGGTTTTGTGATTCAACTCTGTAGTTTGGTGAAATATCTCAACCGAAATTAGGTATGAAATTTTTGAACACCCAATTTCACTTAGATCCTAGAGGGTTTTGGTTATATTCCTTTATGCTTGTTTGGCTCTTCAAACCCTATAGCTTGAGGGGGTGGTTAAGGTACCTAAAGGTCAAGTACTCTGAGGCTTCCAAAACTCCTCTAAGACCTAGGAGTTCTCTTGAGTTTTCATGGTTACTTTTGTTGGGTTTCGGGAGCCAAACAGCGTAGTAGAACTTAATCGAAACCCTCCAGGATCCAAGTGAAACGGTAAACTGGGTGTTCAAAAATTTTCATACCTAATTTTCGGTTGAGATTTCTCACTCAACTATAGGGTCGAATCACAAAACCTAAACAATTGACGTGTTCAAGCTCTCTATGACATCCACATGAGCCTCTCGGGATCACCACGCTTCCACCACGTCTCGACAGATGCATTTCTCTTGCACTCGCAGTGCTAGCTTACGTCCTCCAAGGAATTGCAAGAAAAGAGTGTGGCTGTCCTTTTGGGAGGCTAGGGCAAGAAGCTACGAATTTCTCACTAAAATTTGTATTTATAGTGAGGCTCAACTTCTAGGCCTAAGGGGTTTCAAAGCCTTAATCCAATTAGGCTTTAATTTCGGGCTTAATAATGGCTCAACTTTTGGGCCCAATATTAATACGAAATTATTGTGAAACCATAACCCAAATAATTAGCCCATGCACTCTAATGATCCAAATAGCTCTATGTGTGTGACCTAAGAGCCTCTTACCACGTTGGCAATGATCATAAATCATATTTATGATCATAAGCAATGAGCAGTGTCTAGCAACACATCATTGCTACCCAACTGACAAGAGTGTCGGTGATTCGACTAAACCTTTATGATCATTACCGATATATGCCATTGTCCTTTTGTCCAAGATATCAAGACTAAGCACAAGACATGGAATGTGTTACTCTCGTATAGCTCAATCTTTGGTTTCTTGATTACCGTGTAGACCAACTTAAACTGATGACATTGATATCGTATATCAACTCATCCGAGCATGGCCATGCATTTTCTAAGTCTCACTCTATCAAGGGGCCTAAAGATATCACTCCCATTACATAGGAGGGACAAATCCCATCTTGATCATACAAATCCCTCCACATGATATGTGGCATACCCAATGACCTCCTTCAAGTTCACTCAGTTATGAGCAACAAAGGAAAGTATTAAAGTATGTGACTCACATATAGGGAACCTTGATGATCTTAGGTCGAAGGACTACATATACCATGATCACTATGTGAATCACTTATGACACTCATATAACGATCCAGGTAGTGTTCTCATGGTGGGTTGGTCCAATACACAAGTTCTCCAACTTGTACCCATATGTAGACTACATATCTCATATTTGTCTCCACATAAGCTAGTCGTTATGTACTATTGCAAACCGCTCCACAATAATACTAGACCAGGGACATTTGAGAATATCATTATTCTAGGGTTACAATTATGTTTATTATGTTACGCAGAAACAAAACAACAAACATAATTGTTGGATTAATGCCTTAATAAAATATCATGACTCAATGCGAAAAAATACAATCATTTCATGATTGGATTTTGGGCACAACACTAGCAACTTTTACCATAAACTAGTTTTACTAAAACTTATATACTATGGTACTATGATCACCATAAAACTACAAAGGGCCACAATGAAGTATCACTAGTTTGGGTGAATGGTTTAGTACCATCGGTGACCTAGCCATGCCATCAGGCATGAAGTTTTGATGTGGAACCTTAGTGAACCTAGGGGGTCATCAAGACCAAGTTGATATTAGTCCTAGCATAGTGCCCCTATACATCATAAGGGATTTTCAACTAGTGAATTTTCACTAGTTAGGCTAGCAAGCTATGCTTGCTAGTAGACAAGGCTTTGCATTGCAGTTTAAGGACTATGTGAGGACAAGTCCCAAGGGACTGAAACAATGCACATAAGTTTAGCCTCAAGCTATATGAGCTCACAGCAGATTACATATGTTCATATATATGTTGTCTTTAACGTCTTTCTATACAAGTGAAGACCTTTTACTGAGAATTCTTGAATTCTTACTCCCTACTTTATGTTGTGCAGATTTGACATTGTTGGGCCTGATAACCACCGAGGGTTGTTGTGGTAGTCTGTTGTTGAAGGTACCTCGTTTTGAGAATCCTTGTGATTCTAGTTTTCATGGTTACTTATTGGTTAAGTAAGAGTAATAACTATAATATTTTCTTGGCCATAGAGGCTAGCAGCATGTGGATAGGCTTTTATGACTTGCCACTAGATTCATCTCCAAGGTGGGAGTTAGTTGGGAGGATCTTAGTAAGAGGCTTGCATATGTTGTACACCTAGTTGCCTCTCATGTCTATGTTTGGAGCTTTAGACTCTAGGGTTGCTCTTGGGTAAGGAGCATTAGTCTATTTTTTTGAATGCTCTCACACTACTAATATGTATAGTAATGATACTACAAAGGTTGATTTTGTATGCTTTGACTATTTGAACTTGATTTCCATGAAAAGTGCCCTAGCCAAGTGAATGTTTTATGGTTTCCATTTTCTCAAATCAAAGCTAAAAGAGCATGCATCTATGATGCCTGTTGAACCACTGTAGTGCCTTTCTCATAGGCTTCCTAGGCAGAGGTGAAGGCAGCCATGTCATTGCCTCTGTACTCTTCAAGTCGAAAGGCACTCTTATGTAGTAAAAGGTGCCATCATCAATTATGAAGTTTTTTTTTCTTCATTAGCTAGATTTATCCTAATTTGGTAGTACTCATTGGGAACGTCAAGGAAACCTAAGGATTTGTATTCAACAGTCAAGTCCACCAGCTAATCAATCGACGAGGGTTAGGAGACTTTTGGGCAACTGTTGTTGACTTTGATAACATCTATACACACAAAGAGTTTGTCACTTCTCTCTTTCATGGCTATTACCAGGTTACTTACATCTAGATACTTAACCTCTCTTATCCCCCTCATCTCAAAGAGTCACCAAACTTCTTGTTTTAGAAAGGCTTTCTTGTAAAGGGGTGATATTACATTTCTTTTGTCTAATTAGTCTAGTGTTGGGGTCTACATAAGGTTATTTTGGATGATCCTTGGGTCAGTTCAAGGTATATCCTTTGGCAGGCGGGAAAAGAGATCTTTATTTGAAATTTAAAAGGTTACAAGCTTCACTGTTTCCTCTCTCGGTATATTTTTCCTAATTCTAGCACTTGAGCTTAGTAATAGTTTGAGATCTTTAATCTCTACATCCTCATTCTTGGCTTCTTGGGCTTCAATGGCAGGTTTACCTGAACTTCCTAAGGTTAGCTCTATTAATGTTTGTGGGCATCTCTCTTGCCAAGATTGGCAAGCTTTGTTGAAGACTTTTCTGAACTCAAACTGGTTGATGAAGACAATGGAATCTCCCTGCTCCACTTCAGAAGTGATGGTCAAGTGCTTCACATCGATTCCCATGCAGAGATTGCCCTGGGTCTATCTCCTGACCACATCATTGTATGGTGATGGGATATTGGTGATGATGAACCTCACCATCACCAATGCATAAAGCTTTCATCATCTTTTGTAGCCTTTCCCTTCACCATGAATGGTAGATCAATCCGTCCAACAATAGGTAGCTCTTAATGGCAAAGTCTAAAGGTAGGGAATGACTTCAGCTTCAACCTCCGAACAGATAGTTGAAGACCTAGTAGAACATATGAAAACAAGATGTCGGCATTAGATCCATAATCACAGAGGATCCTATTAATGTCCCAATTTTCAATTTGGAGAGTGATTAGTAAAGGATTGTTAGGGTAATTTAAGGGGGGGCTATCAAATTCCACAACAGTTATCTCACTGCCTTTCTTTTTCCTCTCCACCAAAGGACGTGTTACCCACTCCAAGTTAGTCCAATTATGGTTCCAAAATTGTGCATTTAGACTCCCAGGATTGGTAATGTTCTATAGGCCATCAGAACACTACCCTTAGTATGCATACCCAAATGGCCCTTTTGGGTACTATGTAAATACCATATTGGTTGAACCATTACACACATAATCACATTTCATGAACAACATGGTAGCAAAGAAGGAAAACACTAGCAGAATTCTTAATTTTGGCTACCACACATTAGGCAATCTTGTTAACTTCTAGTGACCAGCCACTGCACCTATAACTTCCTCTAACAAAATGTATCATTCTAGGCATGTAAACCCCTATTTTCTTTGCTCCATTATAAAATAGATACTTAGAGCAAACCAAGGATTTTTTTTACATCAATAGACCACCTATGGACCAAGTTATGGATTTTTTAAGTTGGTTACAAAATTCTGACCAAATGAACAGTAACTTAGCCAATTTTGCAATGCCATATCTTTGGCTTATAGAGCTCCAAATTTAGAAATTGTAAATTCCATTTAAATATTTGGATGTGATCAAGGTGTGAAAAAAATTTCATACCAAGATTCATTCTACACAGGAAGATATAGCATTTTGAGTGTAGACTCAAAATTTTGGTCACTTTATGAGCATTTTGCCCATACAAAATTTCATAAGTGCGCAAACACTTCATTCACACAGGGTAATCCTTCCAAGGCTATCCCATACATGTCCAATACACATGGGAAATACATTCTCTTGCATCTAGAAACTTTATGTGGCCAAAACAAAGTTTACAAGTAAGCAGCCTATCATTCACACTTAGACAACATTGCACCACATCACATACATAGCCAAAACACTACTCAAATGTTCAAATACTTGTCTCATTTTACATACACTATATGTACATGAATGCATGCACTACAAAATGGTTTAAGTAAGCTAAGTAGACACCCTAAGTTACAGGAGTGCCTGAGACACAATGGACTCCAGAAACAGGATGCTGGACAGCTATTGTATACCACAATAAGCACCATCACTAAAAATACCAAATGTGCTCATAAAATCACCAGACTTTCCAGATCATAACTAGGCACATGGAAGTTCATGTGCCTAAAGTTTTAGTTCAAAACTTGAACCAAAAATTTCATTTTGAATGTGATCTTTCTACTGAACGTGAAATGACAAAATTGGGAGGAGTAAGTTTCATTGAGAACATTGGTAAGGGTAGCACTTGGATTCAACAGACAATGTAATCATCATCAAAACCTACATCCAAAGAAAATGAAACACAAAACCACAATGCATATATACAAGGAATAGCAACCAAATGTAGCATCCATTCACAACCAGCAAACACATGAAATACAGCAGCAACAATAACCATAGATTAGTCCATAAAACACGCAATACACATAAATCAATCACTATGGTAGCCGTTTTTGAGCTAATGCTTGGTCTTAGGAGGATTTCAACACTAGTTAGTACTAACTTTGGGCTCTAGAAACCCTCATTTCACTATCATCCTTGTGCACTTCACACTAGGTCACAAAACCTTTAATAAGTGCACTCTCCTTACTAAGCTTGGTTCATCAAGCTCATGGCTCTCTTCCAAACTTAGCACCAGCTCTATGGTTGCTTGAAAATATAGAAAAAATCCCATGAGAGCAAGAAAACCCTTACCAAAGTGGGTAGGCTGAATTTAAAGCTTGATCCTTGAAGTACTCAAGCAATAGCTCTCGTTTGGTTCCAATTGCTTTCATTTGCCTTCAATTTCAATCTTAGAGGTATGGTGGCTATGGAGGAGCTATGTAAGAAGTGTGGAGAAGGGTTGTGGCTGTGTGGGTCAAATATGGGAGAAGAAAATTCAAGTTAGGCTTCTTCAATTAACTTTAGGGCGCTAAACACCCTATTAGCCTTAATCATGCTTTATGTCATTTTCTTTGACCATAAGCATGGTTTCTCTATCTTAAACACATTGGTACACATGTGCCAAACATTTTTGACAAATTTACAAGCCATGGCTAGCCTCTACTAGGTGGGCTAAGCCCATAACTTAACCATTTGACTTAACTCAAAAGCATAAACAACCAAAGGCCTACACTAGGACAATTAGGTCCTTAAGCCCTTTTTGAGTTTTGTTTGCCCACATTTGTCTTCCATAAGCAATTTGGTCCTCCAATAGCACTTTCATACCCTTCATATCCTTCCCATAAGCACTTTGGTCCTCCAATAGCAGTTTCATACCCTTCATATCCTTCCCATAACTCTCCAAATCTCTTTTACGAAAATATTGCAATTAAGTACCTGAATTTCTAAAATCTTACAAAAAATTCCAAGCAATCCTTAAGGCTTTTCTTCAGGGCCAAGTTACCAACTTGGAACACTTTTAAGGAGGTGTTCATTATACCTTTTACCCCTCACACTTCTATCACTATGAAGAGAATTGCACAATATAATGGTTTTAACCATTATGCTACACTTGTAAGTCTCCCATTTTTGTGAGGTGGTAACATTCCCACCCGCCTTAAAAATTTTAGTCCTCCACAATAGCCTTTAGCTTTGGATATTCTTTAGGATACCTTTCGATAAGGTCTTTTTTAGTTTCCCAGGTTGCTTCTCTTTCAGAGTGGTGTGACCACTAAACTTTAACCATGGGAATAAGTTTGTTACGTAACCTTCTGGTATCCTTGGCTAAGATAGTTATAGGTTTATCTACATATGTCAAGTTAGGTTCCAACTATATGTCTTCCACTATAATAGTATGCTTTGTGTCCAATAGACACTTCTTAAGCATATTGATGTGAAAAACATTATGAACACTTGACATGCTTGGTGATAGAGCTAACTTGTATGTTACCTTGCCAACTCTGTCCAAGATCTCATAAGGACCTATGTATCTTGGAGCTAACTCACTTATTCTGCCAAATCTGACAGTGCCTTTGGTTGGTGCAACTTTTAGCCAAACATTATCACCAACCTCAAATTCCAAGTCCCTCCTTCTTTTATTCTCATAGGTTGTGGTTCTTTCATTGGATACCTTTAATCTCTCTTGAATTTTCTTGATTTTTGCAGTAGTTTCTTCAATAATTTTAGGATTCAACTCCAGCCTATCTGAGGCTTTGACCCAATAGTGGGGTGTCAAGCACCTTTTTCCATATAATGCTTAATAAAGTGCCATGCCAATGGTGGTTTGGTAACTATTGTTATATGAAAATTCCACCAATGGCAAGTGTTGGTCTCATTCACCCTTGAAATCCAACACATAGCTCCTAAACATGTCTTCCAATATTTGTGTCACCTTTTCTATTTGCCCATTAGTTTGAGGGTGATAAGCAGTACTTAGGTGGATTTTGGTTCCCAGTGCTTTATGAAAAGCACTCCAAAATTGAGCTGTAAATCTTGGATCTCTATCAGATACAATGGAGTTTGGCACTCCATGTACTCTTACTATCTCTTGGACATACTTATGGGCTAACTTCTCCAAGGAGTCTATGAGTTTCATAGGCAAGAAGTGGGCTCATTTTGTTAGCCTATCCATAATGACCCAGATTGTATCATGCCTTAATCTGGTCATAGGCAACCTAGTCAAGAAGTCCATGGTTATGTTGCCCCATTTCCTCACTGGTGTAGTTAGAGTTTGTAGGGTACCAGCTGGCTTTGGGTGCTCTACCTTTACCCTCTAGCATGTGGCACATTTGGAGGCATAAGTAGCTCTCTCTCTTTATGTTTAGGCACTAGAAGTGAGTCTTCAAGTCTTTATACATTTTCTCACTTCTTGGATGGATGTTTAACTTGCTTATGTGAGCTTCTTTAAGAATTTCATCCTTGAGCTTTGCTCCTTTAGGCACATAGATTCGGTCCTTGAAATACAATAATCCTTGCTTGTAGGCAAAGGATTGATATAAGGAACCTTTTTCCTATCCTGAAATCTTTTTCAGATTAGGATCTATCTCTTGTGCATTTCTGGCTTCTTCAATCCATCCAGACTGAATTGTCAATGTATAGATTTGGGCTTCATCCCACTTATGCCACTTATGCCATAAGCATAACAAACTATTCTGCTCATCATAATCAATTATGGATCCTCATTACAAAAGACCCATGTACTTCCTGCTCAAGGCATCTGCTACTAGATTGCCTTTACCCTCTGTGTACTCTATCCAGCAGTCATAGTCTTTGAGATACTCTAACCATCTGCTTTGCCTCATGTTCAACTCTTTTTGTGTGAATAAGTATTTTAGGCTCTTTTGGTCAGTGTAGATCACAAAGGAACTACCCATGATGTAATGCCTCCTTTGCTTTAGAGCAAAAACCACTGCTTCTTGTTCTAGGTCATGGGTAGGATAATTTTGCTCATGGGGTCTCAACTACCTTGACCCATAAGCAATGACATTGCTATTGGGTTTTGGGAACCAAACTGCACAGCGGAATTTAACCGAAACCCTCTAGGATCCAAGTGAAACGGGGTAAACCAGGTGTTCAAAAATTTTCATACCTAATTTTCGGTTGAGATTTCTCACTCAACTGTAGAGTTAAATCACGAAACCTGAACAGTTGATGTGTTCAGCCTCTCTATGGTATCCACACGAGCCTCTCGGGATCACCACGCTTCCACCACGTCCCGGTAGATGCGTTTCTCTTGCGTTCGCAGTGCTGGCTTGCGTCCTCCAAGGAATTGCAAGAAAAGAGTGCGACTGTCATTTTGGGAGGCTAGGGCAAGGAGACCTGCCAATTTCTCACTTAAAAGTTTGATTTATAGCGAGACTCAACTTCCAGGCCTAATGGGTTTCAAAGCCCTAATCCAATTAGGATTTAATTTCGGGCTTACTAATGGCTCAACTCTTGGGCCCATTATTAATACGAAATTAAAGTGAAACCATAACCCAAATAATTAGCCCATGCACTCTAATGATCCAAATAGCTCTATGTGTGCGACCCAATAGGTTCTTACCATGTTGGCAATGATCATAAATCACATTTATGATCATAAGCAATGAGCGGTGTCTAGCAACACATCATTGCTACCCAAGTGACAAGATTGTCGGTGAATCTACTAAACCTTTATGATCATCACCGATATATGCCATTGTCCCTTTGTCCAAGATATCAAGACTAAGCACGAGACATGGAATGTGTCACTCTCGTATAGCCCAATCTTTGGTTTCTTGATTACCGAGTAGACCAACTTAAACTGATGACATTGATATCGTATATCAACTCATCCGAGCATGGCCATGCATTTTCTAAGTCTCACTCTATCAAGGGGCCCGAAGATATCACTCCCGTTACATAGGAGGGACAAATCCCATCTTGATCATACAAATCCCTCCGCATGATATGTGACATACCCAATGACCTCCTTCAAGTTCACTCAGTTACGAGCAACAAAGGAAAGTATCAAAGTATGTGACTCACATGTAGGGAACCTTGATGATCTTAGGTCGAAGGACTACATATACCATGATCACTATGAGAATCACTTATGACACTCATATAACGATCCATGTAGTGTTCTCATGGTGGGTCGGTCCAGTACACAAGTTCTCCAACTTGTACCCATATGTAGACTACATATCTCATATTAGTCTCCACATATGCTAGTCATTATGTATTATTGCAACCCACTCCACAATAATACTAGACCAGGGACGTTTAAGAATATCATTATTCTAGGGTTACAATTATGTTTGTTAAGTTACGCAGAAACAAAACAACAAACATAATTGCTGGATTAATGCCTTAATAAAATATCATGACTCAATGTGCAAAAAATACAATCATCTCATGATTGGCTTTTTGGGCACAACACTAACAATCTCCCACTTGCACTAAAAGCCAATCATCCATGTATCTAATACCGATGGACCTAGAATGGCTATCATGCTTTTGCTGCGTAAGGGGCTTTGTCAGTGGATCAGCAATGTTGCTATCTGTCGAAGTCCTGCATATCCTTACATCACCCCTCTCGATGATCTCCCTGATGAGATGATAGCGTCGGAGTATGTGTTTGGATCGCTGGTGAGATCGAGGTTCCTTAGCCTGTGCGATTGCTCCATTGTTGTCACAATAGAGCTCTATCGGGTCGGCAATGCTTGGAACCACTCCAAGTTCAGTGATGAACTTCTTGATCCAAACTGCCTCCTTCGCAGCATCAGAGGCGGCAATGTACTCAGATTCTATTGTAGAGTCAGCTACTGTCTCTTGCTTTGAACTCTTCCAGCTCACAGCACCACCACCAATACAAAACACATAACCAGATTGTGATCTAAAATCATCCTTATCAAATTGGAAGCTTGCATCGGTGTAACCTCTTACAACGAGCTCATCTTCACCTCCAAAGACCAAGAATGCATCCTTAGTCCTTCGTAAGTACTTAAGGATGTTTTTAACAGCTGTCCAGTGACTCTCACCGGGGTTCGATTGGTACCTACTTGTCATGCTCAAAGCATATGAGACATCGGGACGAGTACATATCATGGCATACATGATAGATCCAATTGCTGAGGCATATGGAATCTTACTCATGCGCTCTCTCTCCTCAGTTGTACTCGGACACTGAGATCTAGAAAGAGTGATACCATGTGACATGGGCAAGAATCCTTTCTTGGAATCTTGCATGCTAAACCTCTTTAGCACCTTGTCAATATATGTACTTTGACTTAGGCCAAGAAGCTTTCTAGATCTATCTCTATAGATCCTGATGCCTAACACATAGGCTGCTTCACCCAAGTCCTTCATAGAGAAACATTTCCCTAGCCAAGTCTTCACAGACTGTAGCTCAGGAATGTCATTCCCGATGAGTAGTATGTCATCTACATACAACACCAAGAAGACAATAGCGCTCCCACTAACCTTCTTGTAGACACAAGGTTCATCTTCATTTTTGATAAAACCAAACTCTTTGATTGCATCATCAAAATGAAGATTCCAACTTCGAGAAGCTTGCTTCAGTCCATAAATGGACCTTTGCAACTTGCACACTTTATTGGCATTCTCAGGAGTGACAAAACCCTCAGGTTGTGTCACGTACACATCCTCAAGTAGCTTTCCATTTAGGAATGCAGTTTTGACATCCATTTGCCATATCTCATAATCATAGTGTGCAGCAATAGCAAACAAAATTTGGATGGATTTAAGCATAGCAACTGGTGAAAAAGTTTCATCATAGTCAATACCATGAATTTGCTTGAAACCTTTTGCAACCAATCGTCCCTTAAAGGTAATCACATTACCATCCATGTCAGTTTTCTTCTTGAAAACCCATTTGCACCCTATGGGTTTTACCCCTTCAGGTGGGTCAACCAAAGTCCATACTTGGTTTTCATACATGGATTCCATCTCGGATTTCATGGCCACTAGCCACTTCTCAGAGTCAGGCCCTGACATAGCTTGTTGGTAGGTTGTGGGCTCATCCTGATCCATGAGCATCACATCACCAGTGTGAGTCACGAGAAATCCATATCTCTCAGGCTCACGCCGAATCCTACCAGACCTACGTGGGCTCTGTGCTACAGGAACAGACTCTTGAACCACAACATCTTGTGGTGTCTGTTCAGGTTCCATTTCAGGTTCGATGTCTCCTTGTTGTTCTTGAATTTCTTCAAGTTCTACTTTCCTCCCACTAGTTTCTTTAGAGATAAACTCTTTCTCTAAAAAGACACCAGTTCGAGCAACAAACACTTTTTGCTCAGAAGGATTGTAGAAATAGTAACCCTTTGTTTCTTTGGGATACCCAACAAAAAGGCATTTTTGAGATTTGGGCCCTAGTTTGTCAGAGGATTGACGTTTCACATAAGCGTCACAGCCCCAAATCTTCATAAAAGACAAATTGGGATGCCTCCCACTCCATATCTCATATGGTGTCTTTTGAACCGATTTAGATGGAACTCGGTTTAGTGTAAAAGCGGCTGTCTCTAGAGCATGTCCCCAAAAGGAGTTTGGAAGGTCAGCTTGACTCATCATAGAGCGAACCATGTCTAACAGAGTTTGATTTCTCCTTTCAGATACACCATTCCATTGAGGTGTACCTGGTGGAGTGAGTTGTGATACTATACCACACTCCTTCAGATAGTCAAGGAATTCTCGATCCAAGTACTCTCCACCTCGATCTGATCGAAGCACTTTGATACTCTTCCCGAGTTGATTCTCTACTTCATTCTTGAATTCTTTGAACTTTTCAAAGGATTCTGACTTGTGTCTCATGAGATACACATAGCCATATCTGCTGAAGTCATCAGTGAAAGTAATGAAGTATTGGAAACCTCCTCTAGCTTGTGTAGACATAGGGCCACATACATCACTATGTATGAGTCCTAGTAAGTCATTAGCCCTTTCACTTTGCCCTGTGAATGGGGCTTTGGTCATCTTGCCCAACAAACATGACTCACATGTCTCATATGATTCAAAATCAAATGAGTCCAAGAGTCCATCCTTATGGAGCTTGGATATGCGGGTCTCATTTATATGGCCCAAGCGACAGTGCCAGAGATAGGTCGGGTTCGAATCATTTAATCTGACCTTCTTGGTATTCACATTATAGATTGGATCTTCGAGGTCTAGAACATACAACCCATTGCTAAGTTGAGCACTACCATAAAAGATTTCATTCAAATAAATAGAACAACATTTGTCCTTTATTATAAATGAAAAACCTTTCTTGTCCAAACAAGAAACAGAAATCAAATTTCTACTAATAGTAGGCACAAAGTAGCAGTTGTCTAATTCTAAAACTAATCCACTAGGTAAAGTGAGAACATAAGTCCCTACGGCTAAGGCAGCAACCCTTGCTCCATTTCCAACACGTAGGTCCACTTCACCTCGGGCCAATCTTCTACTTCTACTTAGATCCTGCACATTTGCACAAATGTGAGATCCACATCCAGTATCCAATACCCAAGATGAGGAAGTAGAAAAGTTAGCCTCTATAACAAAAATACCTGAAGTGGAAGTCTTACTTCCCTTTTCCTTAGCAAGTTCTTCAAGATAGAGCTTGCAGTTGTGCTTCCAGTGTCCAGGTTGCTTACAATGGAAGCACTCCCCTTCCTTTGCCACACCACCCTTTGGTTTCAGTGCAGCTGAAGAAGAACTAGCATTGGACTTTCCATTAGCTTTATCCTTCTTCTTGTTGGCTTTTCCCTTTCCCTTGCCCTTTTGAACCATCAAAATGGGCTTAGCCTTCTTAAGGTTTTGCTCAGCAGTTCTCAACATGTTGAGCAATTCAGGAAGGGACTTGTCAAGGTCGTTCATGTTATAGTTCATGACGAACTGACTGTAGCTTTCAGGCAACGATTGCAAGACTACATCAATAGCCAACTCTTTCTGAAGAGCAAATCCCAAATTCTCAAGATTCTCAATGTACCCAATCATCTTGAGCACATGAGGACCCACGGGACTTCCCTCAGACATCTTGCACTGAAACAATGCCTTAGAGGTCTCAAACCTCTCATGCCTAGCTTGCTCTTGGAAAAGCATTTTGAGATGTTCGATCATATCGAACGCCCCCATGTTCTCATGTTGCTTCTGAAGCTCAGATTCCATGGTAATAAGCATGAGGCATGCAACATCCAAAGCATCATCAGAATGCCTCTTGTGAGCATCCCTTTCAGCTCTTGGAGCAGTGGCAGCAGGCTCATTCGGAATGGGCTGCTCTAGGACATAAGCCTTTCTCTCTTGCTTGAGGACTATCCTCAAGTTTCGGTACCATTTGAGAAAGTTGGTCCCATTCAGTTTTTCCTTCTCAAGGATCGATCGCAACGAAAGTGTCGATGTGTTTTGTGCCATGGTTATCTACAACAGTAAATATGCAGTGTAAGAGTCATGTATTTTAATTCATTTAATAAGGACTTTTATTAAACGATACTCCCACTATTTTCCTCAAAATAATAACCCTCGATATTATTTCGGAACACCTCGGCGCTAAGGTATTCTAGTGGGCCAAGATCCATATTTGACCACAACCTGAGTCAGCTTTGGCTTTTCTCTCAAGTTACAGCTATTTAGGTAGGCAACTCCTTGCCAATTGCATCCCATGCAACTCTTGGATAGTTGGGTGAACAACACTTGTCCAAGCTCATCTCATGAACTTAAGCCCAACTCTATGCCTCTAAGTCCCTAATCCTATTAGGATGACTTAGTTAAGTCGAACCCAAAGTTAGCAGTTTGGATATCACTATTATCCCATCGCGCCTTACCAAGATGAACATAGGTGCTTTGCTTTGGCAAACCCACCTAATGTTGATCAAAGTCTTGACGAGTGCCAACATTTGGAAGGCATCACATTTAATGACTTAATATTTGTTTGAGGGATTTTTTTCATTTGATCTCACCAATTTGTTATCTCCGGTTGTCTTATACATGCATCACATACAAATATAAAACATGCATCTCATGCTTACAAGAAAATAAATGTGACATGGTTATAGCCCAAACTATGCGATATTCTCAAGCCAATGAGAATATCATAAAAGCCTAAGAAAAGAAAAGAGTCTTCACAAGCTCCTTCTCTTCCTTTCTTGGTTGCCCTTTTGTTGTCACCTCCTTGGACATACCACCTTGGATGATCCTTGGACATACCACCTTGGATGATCCCATAATGCACCATTACATCAATAATAGAAACCTCGAGTTACATTCGAGGGGAGTAAGGTGAGAAGAGAATGTACAATGAGAGTGATAAGAAAAGGCACGACTCGCAGGCCGTATTTACAAGTACAACCAATCAAGGGCTATAACCATGCACCATGCTTCAAACACCAATCAGCATATCATGTCAAATCTCATTCAACAAAGATGCATGCCAATTTTCGTGCACGTTGATTAACCAGTTTTTATTTATGTGGCGCTTCGCATACGGCGGTCCCGCTGGCCTGTCAGTGGGCGGTGGTTCCGCTGACCGGTCAGCGGACGAGGTCAAGGGGAGCCGCCCTTGCGGGGGGCGTGGGGGGCAGCGCCCCCCTGCGCAAAAAATTTTCTTACAATTGCTTAGCCCGAAATCTTGTATTTTGAGAAAGTAGGCACCCGAGACTCCTCTATTCGAGCCACCAAAAATACCTTACTTTCGGTGCCCGAACAGGCCGAATCCGAACCAAGCTAGGGTTTTTGCAACTATTGCAAGAATCCTAATCCATATAGGTATCTCATACCATTCAATTTGAGATTAATCTCATTAACCAATTTGTGTCGTTTCTTCATATATCTCATATGTTCATTACGAATTCCAGTTTCATGCATCTTGAATCAATCTAATTAATCATGGCCGAAAAGCAACCGAACACATAGCATCATGCGATTCAACACTCAATCCCGATTTAGGGTTTCACCAGTAGCTCTGATACCACTGATGGGTTTCGGGAGCCAAACAGCGCAGCGGAATTTAACCGAAACCCTCCAGGATCCAAGTGAAACGGGGTAAACCGGGTGTTCAAAAATTTTCATACCTAATTTTCGGTTGAGATCTCTCACTCAACTGTAGAGTTGAATCACAAAACCTGAACAGTTGACGTGTTCAGGCTCTCTATGGTATCCACACGAGCCTCTCGGGATCACCACGCTTCCACCACGTCCCGGTAGATGCGTTTCTCTTGCGCTCGCAGTGCTAGCTTGCGTCCTCCAAGGAATTGCAAGAGAAGAGTGCGGCTGTCCTTTTTGGAGGCTAGGGCAAGGAGACCTGCGAATTTCTCACTTAAAAGTTGTATTTATAGTGAGACTCAACTTCCAGGCCTAATGGGTTTCAAAGCCCTAATCCAATTAGGATTTAATTTCGGGCTTAATAATGGCTCAACTCTTGGGCCCATTATTAATACGAAATTAAAGTGAAACCATAACCCAAATAATTAGCCCATGCACTCTAATGATCCAAATAGCTCTATGTGTGCGACCCAATAGGCTCTTGCCATGTTGGCAATGATCATAAATCACATTTATGATCATAAGCAATGAGCGGTGTCTAGCAACACATCATTGCTACCCAAGTGACAAGATTGTCGGTGAATCGACTAAACCTTTATGATCATCACCGATATATGCCATTGTCCCTTTGTCCAAGATATCAAGACTAAGCACGAGACATGGAATGTGTCACTCTCGTATAGCCCAATCTTTGGTTTCTTGATTACCGAGTAGACCAACTTAAACTGATGACATTGATATCGTATATCAACTCATCCGAGCATGGCCATGCATTTTCTAAGTCTCACTCTATCAAGGGGCCCGAAGATATCACTCCCGTTACATAGGAGGGACAAATCCCATCTTGATCATACAAATCCCTCCGCATGATATGTGACATACCCAATGACCTCCTTCAAGTTCACTCAGTTACGAGCAACAAAGGAAAGTATCAAAGTATGTGACTCACATGTAGGGAACCTTGATGATCTTAGGTCGAAGGACTACATATACCATGATCACTATGAGAATCACTTATGACACTCATATAATGATCCATGTATTGTTCTCATGGTGGGTCGGTCCAGTACACAAGTTCTCCAACTTGTACCCATATGTAGACTACATATCTCATATTAGTCTCCACATATGCTAGTCATTATGTATTATTGCAACCCGCTCCACAATAATACTAGACCAGGGACGTTTAAGAATATTATTATTCTAGGGTTACAATTATGTTTGTTAGGTTACACAGAAACAAAACAACAAACATAATTGCTGGATTAATGCCTTAATAAAATATCATGACTAAATGTGCAAAAATACAATCATCTCATGATTGGATTTTTGGGCACAACACTAACAATTGCTATCTTGCATAAGCACACAACCTAACCCAGTTCTAGATGCAGCTATATATATGATGTAGGGCTTGCTTGGATAGGGAAGAATCAATACTAGAGCTTCAATCAACCTCTGCTTGTGCTCCTGGAAACTCTTTTCATACTTTTCAGTCCACTCTTACTTTTGAAGTTAATATGACTTAAATGAAAGAAAAAGATTTTCCTTCACTAAAGTTTGAAGATCATTCATCATCAACCAAGCATAGTTGGAAAGTTCCTTAACTAATAATAGTTGATTCGCAATGAAGAGGAAAGGTGCATCGGCTGCTAAATAAGTGCTATATTGGCAATCTGAGAATATGATTTATCAAAATCGTGTTGTCTGTAAAACTGGGCAAAATCAACTTCGACTGGAGAGAAAAGTTTATAATGCTATAAATGATCATTTGACAAAATCAACAAAGGATTAACCATCTCCATAATCAGATCATGAATCTCATTTCCCGGCAGTAGAATTTTTCAACCCAAGAAAGAAAAGTATGCATCTCAAGCAGCAGCTGAAGCATCTTCATGCTAACCAACAACCATAGATTCTAGATTCTTGGACTATTTCTTTCATTAACCCTCAACTTTAGGCCTATTTCATACAAGACTACCGCCCTCCACTGATAACTTGTTTGTTACTGTTCCATCAATTTACCAACACTTCAATGCACCATTAGTGTAGTGCCCAATAGTTAATCATGAGATTATGGTATTTTACACATTAAATCATGATATTTTAATAAGGCATTATTCCAATAATTGTTTATTTTTTTGTAACATAATTGAACATAGTTATAACCTTAGATTAATAGTATTCTTAAATGTCATTGGTCGAGTATTATTGTGGAGTGGATTATAATATTTCATAAGGACTAGCATATTTGGAGACTAAAATGAGATATGCAGTTTACATGTGGGTATAAGTTGAAGAACTTGTGTATTGGACCAACCCAATATGAGAACACTATATGGATCACTATATAAGTGTCATAAGTGATTCTTAGAGTGATTGTGGTATATGTAGTCCTTTGACCTTAAGCCATCAAGGTTTCCTACACGTAAGTTATATGCTTTGATACTGCTACTTGTTGCTCATAACTAAGTGAACATAAAGATGTTTATTGAATATGTCACATATCATGTGGAGAGATTTGTATGATCAAGATGACATTTGTCTCTCCTATATAATAGGAGTGATATCTTAGGGGCCCTTGATTGAGTGAGATCAAGGAAATGGATGGCCATGCTCAAATGAGTTGATATGGGATATCAATGTCATTAGTTTTTAATCAATCTATGTGAGAATCAAGAAACCGTAGATTTGGATATATAAGGATAACTTGTTCTATGTCTCATGCTTAGTCTTGATATCTTAGACAAAGGGACAATGACATACATGACTAATGATCATAGAGGTTTAATCAAATCACTGACTATATGTCATTTGGGTAACAATGATATGTTGCTAGACATCGCTAATTATTTATGATTATGAATGTGATTTATGATCATTGTCAATGTGATAGGAGTCTATAGAGCCATACAATTAGAGCCTATTGGATTATTTGAGTCCATGAACCAAATTACTTGGTTTTAGTTTTATATAATTTTGGATTAATGCCCAAAATTTGAGCTCATTGTTGTGCCTGAAATTAGGCCTAATTGGATTATGGTTATGAAACTTACTTGGCTTGGGAGTTACTCATCACTGTATATAAGATATATAGTGTGGTTTTCATATAGTGCCTTTCTAGATGAAGCCAGAAAGAGCTCCAAAACTCTAGCTGCACTCCCCTATTGTTCTTCTTAAGAGGATGCAAGCTAGCACTGTTGTAAACATCGAACACTCCTGCTAGAACATGGAGGAGGCATGGTGATCAAACTAGTTCATATGGATACCATAGTGAGATTGAACACATTAACTATTCAATTTTTGTGATTTAGCTCATTAGGTGAAAGATCTCAACCTGGTAAGTACAAAAATTTTCAAACACCCGATTTGCCCTATTCCACCTAAATCCTGAAGTGGTTTCGGTTTAATCCGTTACACTATTTTGGCTCATAAAACCTTATTTCCACAACCAAGACCTAAGCCTAAGTCTCAGTAACTTCGTCGAACAAACTTTTCCCAAACTGAGCCTAGATCACAAAAAAAAAACCAAAACATAAAGGCCCAGCTATTCCAAAAGAACATCCACAACAACTACCATCATCCAAGCCTCCTAATTCTCTAGTAAAAATCCATGAAGCCATAATGCTCCAAGCTAATCCTATTACCACTTTATTAGATGACTAGTTTTATATGGCTCAATTACTTTCATCATGGGTAGATGTTGAACCTAATTCTACTGCCTCTTCTGAGTCATCAGAAAATCATAAGTCTTTAGTCTCATCAGTCTCTTTTGAGCTTAATGTGTTTATGGGACAATCAAATGAACCTAAAGCATTTGAAGTCCATAATGCTCATGGTGATCTTGAGGATGAATCCAATCTTTATGTTCTACCACATGTGAATGTTTCTACTTGGAACCCACCTACTACATCTATAAAGCTTACTTTAGACAATGTACCTTTGTATATGTGGCATGAAAAATTCCTAAAAATGCATGACTGGTGCTAAAGATAGATGTAAAAAGAAGGTAGAACAGATGCAAAAGTTATTTTAGCTATTATCGCTACAATGACTAGAATAATGAAGAGACAGTTTTTTTACCTTGGACAATATTAGCAACCTGAATTATAAAATAGTCCAATTGTTGATCAATTCATCCAAGTCCTTCATCTTGAGTTCGTTGGAGACCAAACTTCTCTTGTTAACACTGCAAGAAAAGAATATTTTGAGATGAAATGCTGCTAATACAGTAGAAAAGATTAAGACAAACACTTTTCAAGTGTTATTATCCTCTTAGCATAAGGTATGATGATAACAATTTGAAATAAGCATATTTGAACTTTGTCCTAAAGACAATTGAGCGAGAGACACTTTAGTTGATTCAACAAATTGGTATATCTCTGAATTTTTTTTCCTTTGGAATGCTTCATCAAACAACAATGATAGCCTTACAAAAGCTATGCAACTCTTATACCTTTTTCAAAGAATTTGGTCTATCATAATGTTTGTTGTTGGAGGCTAGAGCTTTTTATCAAGTGTAGAGATAAGTTGGTTTGCAATTGTTCTTCAAGGAAAATTCATCATCGAAAAAAATTCTCTTCATTCTCAGCAAGACCCAAGAGATTTCATAAAAAGAGAAAAAGATTTTTCTTGTATAAGAGGAATACTACAATCTTGAAGAAATGTTTCATCTATCAGCAAAAGGTCACTTTTGCAAAAAATTGTCCTCTAAAGAATTATCAGCCTAGAGCTAAATTGGTCAATACAGTTATGAAGGCCACGAGCGTTGATTTTTCTTGAGAAGCCATGGAGCCATATTTTTCTGAAACTGATGATGAATAATCTGTATTATTTGCCATATAAGCATATTTATCATATTCACATACTGGTTCCATCTACACTATCCAACTATACCATTTTCAACCACAAGTCCTTACTATTCACAAGCTTGGGTAGCAATTGTGATTGACATGTTAAGCCTATGCTAGTTATTGTTCTTTTTGATTGAGCTTTTCTTCAAGGAAAAAAAAGATGTCAACCCCACTAAAGTAGCACATTCTAGCGTGATACCTAAAGAAAAGGCTAGAGCAATGCCTAAACTTCAAGAGTTATGAACTCAAGGACTTATTACGCCAACTGGATCTTCATGGGCATCTTAAGCATTTTATGTCAACAAGCATTTTGAACAAGTCCATGGAAGCCTTAACTTGTTATTGATTTTAAACATCTAAATGATTTTGTAGTTGGCATAAAATTCCCTGTGCCCAGAAATAATACCCTGCTTGCAAATCACACCAATGCCAAAATCTTTTCCATGTTTGATCTTGAATCTGGTTTTTGGAATTCAAGCAGTAACCATCATAATAATGCCAAACAACTTGTTATATCTCAAATTTCCACTACCAATGGAGAAACTTATGCCCATTAGTCTTAAAATCACCCCTCCATTTTTTTAAAAAGCCATGATCTAAATGTTTGTACCTATCCTCTCGTCAACCCTTATTTATATTGATGTTATTTTATCATTTTTCACCTTGTGCGGGTTTTCATCATAAGTTACTCAGTCATTTTGCTAATATAGTCAAGCAATATGATGTTATGCTTTCTCAAAAGAAAATGGTCATTGCTTAGACATCAATCGAGTTTGTTGGTACATATATTACAGATAGCAATACCATCCTCAAGCACATATATTGATGAAGGTATTGGATTTTAGTGAAGATAATCTTACAAAGAACTATGTCTAGAAAATTTTGGCTATCATCAGTTACATTTAAGAGCTTATCCCATATTTGTTAGAGATTCTTTAGCCATTACACGTGTTCCTCAAGAAGTCCTCCCATCCATGGTACTCTCTCCAGTATCAAACAGTTGTTGAGCTAAAGCAAGTGGTTCAGTCCCTTCCTACTTTAAAGATTCCTAACAAAGGGAAAAGGATTCTCCAAATGGACACTTTAGATGAGTTCTAAGATGTGGTCCTCTTTGAAGACTTAAATGGTGGAAGACTTGTGTATGGCTACAATAGCAATAAGCTTAATGACAGTGAAAACCACTATCACTCAACTGACAAAGAAGTCCTAGCTGTTAAAAGATGAATTGAAAATTTTCAATTTCATTTAGTTGGATATTACTTTTTGGTTAAGATGGACATGTCAACTTTTTTGAAAATGCTGAACTTTCACCAGAAGCAACTTCGTAATGCTCAACTCTTTAGATGGCAACAATAGTTTACATGTTCCCCTTTGATGTAAAGGATATAAAGGGCAATGCTAATGCCTTGGAAAACATGCTTAGTATACCATTAAAACTACCTAAGCCTAAACTTCAAAACTAAAATGGCATCCTCCTTTTACTATCCTATGTTCAATAAAGAAACCAACCTCCCAATTGATGTTGAACGCTATGAATATCAATGTTTTACCTTTAACCATTGACACAGAGTTTTCAATTATGATTACTCTCTTGTTAAAAAATATGGTTTTGAAAATTGCCCAGTCAAACCTGTTAGCATTCATCCTCAATATCATTTAGCCCATTTTTTCTATATCCTGAATATTTCTATTTTTCTGCCCTTAGCCTTATGTTTTTTATGGTACCTTTGTTCCATCTATACTATTGGTATCATATTTATCATCTCCTAACTTTACCAGTTTATCACGTTTGGTAAAAATTTTCCTATCAATTTTGATACCCCCAAAAGTGCCACTTTCCTTACCTAGTTCACCCGTATTTGCCATTGGGTGAAAGTCTCTAAAATATTTTGTAAGGACCTAAACCAATCCATCTTAAGGAATCATGTTTACCTCTAATTATCTGGTATTTCCCCTCAAAATTCCTCACTTTTATATGGGACAGGAAATGTAATATACTTTATCCATCATTCTATTACTCTTACTAAAACCAACACCCTTAGGTTTATTCCTAGCACTTCAGATGACTATTACAAAAACCTAGCCTTTAACCTTTCCTATATTGCCTGACAGCCCCTTAATGATTATAGGAATATCTTAGAGAAAGCGTATCAATATAATCATACTATCTTCTCAGAAGTTCTTCAATGCTTTGAAGAACACCAAAGAATTAAACAAGCAAAAGAAATAAGAAAACAGGCTGAAAAAATAGTTAAGATAATTACTTGCCCTACTTCAACTTTTTTACAAAATGACACCATTATTGTGGAATCATCACAATCAGAGAATAAGAAGGGAATTTATCACTCCATATTGTGACTGTGTGTGCTAGTACATGGCCAATAATCCAAAATTTTTGTGTGAAGACCCTGACAGTATACCAACAACTCCTTCTAGTTATAGTTTTGAAGATTGTCATGTCAATATTCATAATGGCTGGTACCTGTAATGGTCCCTTCCATGTTCTTATCATTTTGGAATCTTTGCTTTTTCTATTGCAAAAGGAAAGTAGTCTATTTACTATAGTGTAAGGTAAGAAATGATGTATTTTATTTTACCTTATTCAAGTTTCCACATCTATATAAGGGAAGCTCCTCCCCTCTGTAAGGCATTTGGATTTGAATTCCAGAAATATAATATCCTTCTATTTACCACTCATGGCTTTCTAAATTTTCCATGGTAAGAAAATGAAGTCGAGTTCTTAGTTTTCCAACATCTTACAAATGTTCTAAGTTGCCACTTCTGTAGGTCCTATTGGAACCAAGATCTTTAAGTTTATATTTATTAAGCTTGAAAGAAAATGGTGACTTATGAGGTCCTTTGACTCTGAGAAACTGCCTTTGCTTTCAAACCTAATACTTGTTGTTGTCACTCTAAGTACTACAATCACAGTAACCATATTTAGTGTACCCAAGACCCAGAACAATGCATGTTTTGTTAGCCAAGCAGAACAATGCACATATTTTTACCCAAGTGGTCCTCTTCGTCATCATGTAAATATATGCATATGGGTCTAAGTGGCCCTATTGGTCATTATATAAATATATGCATATGGGTCTAACCATCACATATGCTTTCATTTGGCAGGGAAGAAAATTACATGTATTTTTGGTGCACACGGTGTCCCTTTTTGGTGTTTAAACATGTCACGCCTAGTCCATTTTTATTTTTTCCCATGTCACCCTATATTATTGTGATTCCAATCCCTTTAAAACACTTAAAAGAATATAAGCAAACAAGTTTGAGGCAAAAAGTCCACCTAGGGATCACATTATGAATTTTATAAATCAATAGGGCAATGTGACCAAATAAACATTAATACCATCAACTTTGCCAGGCTATAACCAAAGCTACTAGGGACCAAATTAAGTGACTTTAAAGCCAAAATTTTCACCTTAAAATTTAATAAGCATAGTCCAAATTTTATTGCTAAACTTAACTTGTACAGGAAGTTGTGGTTATTGGAGTAAAGGGCGTTAAATTTGAGCAACAATTTCCCAAAATGCCCATACAAAATTTCAAATAATTCACACACTTTACTTTTAATTGCAAAACCAACTTAGGTAGGTTCTTACATGTCTAAACATTTTGGAAAGTTATTCCCCTGAATTTGAGAGCATTCTACAAGCATTAAATAGAAATTTCTTCAAAATAGCCCAAAAAACTCAAAGTGGATAAAATTGAACATACAAGCCCAAACTGCTACAACCTCACAAAATGGGAGAATTACAAGTGTGTCATAATGGCTAAAACCATTATATTGTGTAATTCTCACCATAGTGATTAAAGTGTGGGGGTAAAAGGCATGATCAACACCTCCTTAAAACTGTTCCAAGTTGGTAACTTGGCCCCCAAGAAAAGCCTCAAGGATTGCTTGTTTGTCAAGCAACCTATGGATTTTGTTGTAAGGTTTTGGAAATTCGGGTACTCAATTGTAAAACTCTAAGGAAAGAGACTTGGAGAGGTATAGGAAGGATATGAATGTTATGAAAGTGCTATTGGAGGACCAAATTGCTCATTGAAGACAAGTTTGGACAAAGGAAACACTAAAGGCATTAAGGACCTAAATGTCTTAGTGTAAACCTTAAGGTGTTCAAGTTTTTACTTAAGTCTAAGGGTGGAATTATGGGGTTATCCCACCATGGGGGAGGCAGCCATGACTTGATAATTAGTCAAAAATGTTGGGCACATATGTACCAATGATTTTAACACAAACAAATCATAATTAGTGAGAAGGAAAATGACATAAAGCAATGTTAAGCTTGTTAAGTGTGTTTTGTGCCCTTAAGCTCATTTAAGGCCATTTAAGTGGCCAAATCACTTATCCCCCTCTCATTTTCATCCTCCTCCAGCCCAAGAATACAGCCATACTTCCTCCATAGCCACCATACCTTTAAACTCAAAACTACTTGCAATTGAAGTCAAGGAAGCACAATTGGAAGCTATTTGGTGTTATTGCTTGAGTGCACCCAGGATCAAGCTCCAATTTCAGCATACCCATCAAGGTAGGGTTATCTTTCTCTCATGGACTGTTTTCTGAAATTTTTAAACATCCATGGAGCTAGGGCTAAGCTTGGAAGAGAGCCATGAGCTTGATGAACCAAGCTTAGTGAGGGGAGTGCACTTATTGAAGGTTTTGTGACCTAGTGTGAAGTGCACAAAGATGGCAGTAAAATGAGGGTTTCTAGAGCCCAAAGTTAGTACTAACTACTTTTAAAATTCTCCTAAGACCAAGCATTAGCTTGAGGAGGGCTGCCATAGTGATTTATTTAAGTCTATTGCATGTTTTACGGACTAATCTATGGTTATTGTTGCTGCTGCATTTCATGTGTTTGATGGTTGTCAATGGTTGCTGCATTTGGTTGCTATATCTTGTATATATGCATTGTGGTTTTGGTGTTTTAGTGTCTTTGGATGCAGGTTTTAATGAGGGTCACATTGCCTACTAAATCCAAGTGTTACCCTTACTAAGTTTCTGAATGAAACTTAATCCCCTCAATTCTGTCTTTTCAGGTCCAGCAGAAAGATCACATTCAAACTGATCTTTTGGATTGATTTTTGATCTAAAATTTCACATACATGAACTTCCATATGCCTAGTTATGATCTCAAAATTTTTGGGATTTTAGAAGCACATGTGGTATTTTTAATGGTGGTACTTATTGTGTTGTGCAGCAGCTGTCCAACATCCTGTTCTTGAGTGCATTGTATCTCAGGAACTCCTGTAACTTAGGGTGCGTATTTAGCTGAGTTAATACCATATTGTAGTGCATGTATGCATGTAAATTTACTGTATGTAAAATGAGGCAAGTATGTGAACATTTGAGTAATGTTTTGGCTATGTAAGTGATGTGGTGCAAAGCTGCCTAAGTGTGAATGATAGGCTGCTTACTTGTAAATTCTGTTTTGGCCACATAAAGTTGCTAGATGCAAGAGAATGTAATTCATGTGTAATGGACATGTATGGGATTGCCTTGGAGGGCTTTATCTTTGTGAATTAAGTGTTTGAATGGTTTGGAAAAATTGTATCGGCAAAATGGTCCAAAAATTGCCAGAATTTTGACCCTATACCTAAAGTTTAATGTCTCCCTGTGTAGAATGAATCTTGATATGAAATTTTGGTTTCTCCTAGAGGACATCTAGAGGTTTAACTGGGTTTTGAAATTTATAGATTTAGAGCCCTGTAGCCAAAGTTATGAAGTTGCAAAATTGGCTAAGTTACTGTTTATTTTGTCAGAATTTTGTAACCAACATAAAAAATCAATAACTTGGTCCATAGGTGGGCTATTGATGTAAAAAAAAAATCCTTGATTTTCCCTAAGTCTTTACTTGATAATGGAACAAATAAAAAATGGGGTTGCATGGCGAGAATGATACAGTTTATTGGAGGAAGTTTGGGTGCAGTGGCTGGAATTTTTGAACCTAGTAAGAATGCTTAATGTGTGGAAGCCAAAACTAAGACTTGTGCTAGTGTTTTTATTCTTAGCTTCCATGGTGTGCATAAATGTGAATATGTGTGTTATGGTTAGACCAATATCCATGTATTTACATAGTGCTCAAGAGGGTCACTTGAGTATGTACACTAGGGGTGTTGTTCTGATGACCTACAGGACACACCAATCCTAGGAGTATAAATGCACAGTTTTCGCACCATAATTGGATTACCTCAGAGTGGTTAACACAAACCACACTTCATTGTTTCATATATAATTCATAAAACACACATAACTCTTTTACATGCATTGATGTATTATTCATATGTCCTAGCTTAGTTAGGTACAAGCACTAGCTTCTTCAAGACCTTTATAAACATAATGCACTATAGAAACTTCAAAATGTAGTTGTTTTGTAAGGCATAAAGTACCTACACAAAAATTAGCAAATGTGCTCTAAAAATCATGAAACTTTCTTGTTAAATACTAGACATATGGAAGTTCATATACTTAGAATTTGATGAAAAAAATTCAAACTATAGTTGTTAGTTTGAATGCTCTCTTTCTAGTTTGCCTGAATATGGACAGAAGGGGAAGTAAGTTCTTGTGAAGATCTTAGTAAGGACTTTCAATGTAAAGCCTTCCATACCAATGTACCACCTCAAATCCAAATACACTAAAATGCACAAAAACAACACATATACACAAATATAGCAACTAATCGCACAAAAACATTGCACAACAGATATAGGTATGTAGAAGCAACAATAACATTAGCGTTAGTCAACAATAGGGTATCGCTACGAACGTTAAGGTTAGTCAACAATAGGGTATCACTATGGCAGCCCTCCTTAAGCTGTTTGTTGGTTTTATGAGGCATTTAGATCTTAGTTAGCACTAACTTGGCTTCTAGAAGCCCTTCACAATCTGCCATCTTTTACATGATAGACAATAGGTTGGAACCTTACCATGCTTTATTTCCCTTAACTTATACTTGGTTCATAGAGCTTTTTTTTTTTTATCAAAGTACCATTAGTATGACACCTTATGAAGCTCTTAATGGAAGAAAGCACAGGACACCCCATTACTGGGTGGAAGCCTTACATAGGCTAGTGTTGGGATCTAAAATTATTAAAGATTAAAAAAACAAAATAAAAAATATATAAGAAAAATTGAGGGCCACTAACCAAAGGCCCATTGCTTATGTGAATAAAAAAAAATGAGAATTGGAGTTTGAGGTTGAGGATAAGGTATGACTCAAAGTAAAATTAGCCAAAGGCACTATTAGATTTGGTAAAAGAAGTAAGCTAGCTTGAAGTTGCATTCATCCTTATGAAATACTAGATAGGGTTGGCAAGAAGGACTATAGCTAATGCCAAGTGTGTCAAGTATTCATAAAGTTTTCCTTATAAGTATGCTTAAGAAGTGTCAACTAGACACAAAGTAAGTTATAGTAGTGGAAGATATACAGTTAAAGTCTAATTCGATATCTGAAGAGAAACCTATAGCCATCTTAACTCAAGATACTAGAAGGCTAAGAAATAATCTAATTCTCATGGTCAAAGTACAAGGGTCACACAATTTTGAAAGACAAATGACCTAGGCAACTGAGAAAGAGATGTTAGAAAGGTATTCAAATGAGGACCCCAAGCTAAAGCCAATTTTAGGGAGCCAAAATTTTTTAGGGGAGGAAGAAATGTTACAACCTTCACAAACTGGAAAAATTATGGCATAATGTCCTAAACTTATATGCTTTAATTTTAACCATAGTGTATGATTTGTGAACTATAAAGTATTCAAAATAGACTCCCTTAAGTGACACATATGATGATAGTTTCATCATTAAGGAAGCCTTAATGTAGTATTTATTTTTTAAGCAACCTATGGACTAATTTGCAAGGTTACAAAGGTTGGGTTCTCAATTGCACAAATTTTTCAAGAATGCTTATGAAGGGACATGGATGGTATTTAATATTAAGGGAAATTATTGGAATTAAAGAATTTTTTAGGACCAAATGTCACAAAGAAGGTAAAAATCATTATTTATTGCAACATGGGCACTTTGGTACCTATGTGTCCATATTTGATCCTAAGGATAAAAAGACACCTAACTAGGTAAAAAATTGAAGAATTTCTATGTTCTTCCATCCCATTATATGGTCAGCTACATGGTCCAAAAAAAGTCCAAAATTGTGTGGAAAAATCATACATATCATATACTTATTTTGACCTAAGTGAAAAAGAAACATAAAAGGAAGACAACATAAGAAATATCTTCATTTCTTTCTTTTTCTCCTTTATATTTGACCTCCACCAGCCAAGGGTTCTTCCTTGAGCTCTTCCATTATCCTCCATAGCCACCATACTTCAAGCAAACAATAGGAAACAAGAGAAAGCAAAGAATTCAACACAAAGCACAAAAATCCCTAATTTTCAACTCTACTTAGGGTTTTCAATTTCAACACTTCAAGGTAAGAGCTTTTCTATATTTCATGGGTTTTTTACTATCTAAAAATGATGATAAAACTTTTATAAAGCTAACACTATGCTTAGAAGAGAGCAAAAAGCCCTATAAACCAAGTATACGTTAAAGGGAATGAAGCATGGAAATGTTTGGCCTTATTGTCTAACATGCAAAAAACACAGCTTATGTGAACAGGCTTTAAAGCCCAAGTTAGTTCTAACTAAGTCCTAAAAACCTCCTAAGGCCAAGAAAAAGCTTGAGGAGGACTGCCGAATTGATATCTTACTATTTTATTGAATGTTTATGACTAACCCTAATGTTATTGTTTCAGCCACATACATATGTTTGTTGTGTGATGTGTTCATGCATTTGGTTTCCATATTTGTGTATATGTGTTGTTTTTTAATATTTTAGTGTCTTTGAATTTCAAGTGGCACATTGGTATGCAAGACTTTACTTTGAAAGCCCTTACTAAATTTTCCACAAAAACTTACTCCCCTTTCTATCCCCATTTCAGGTGAACTTGAAATAGAGCATTCAAAAAAACAACTATAGTTTTAATTTTCCACTAAAATTTTAGGTATTTGAACTTTCATATGTCTATATTTAACTAGAAAGTTTCATGATTTTTAAAGAACATTTTCTAATTTTAGTGTTAGTACTTTCTGCCTTACATAGCAGCTACCTTTTGAAGTTTCTAAAGTGTATTGTGTTTGTAAAGCTCCTTAAGAAGTTAGTGTATGTACCTTGGTAACCAAATGGCTATCACCCATAGGACCTTCAATGAACGGACTCAACCATCCTTGGAAGTTGACATGACCAACCTTGGAAAATGGCTCAAAACCACCATCAATTGGCCTCTAGCCAACTTTGGATTGGGACCTAGCACCACCCTCAGAATACCTTGGGGCCAACTTCAGAAATAAACCTAACTTCGCCTGTTGCCACCTTCACAAAATGGGAAAATTATAACATAAGGACTTAAACTTATATGCTTTAATTTTCACCATAGTGTATGATTTGTGAAGTGTAAAGTATTCAATATACACTCCCTTAAATGGAAAAAAACAATGATAACTTGGTCCTTAAGAAAGCATTGGCACATCGCCTAATTTTCAAGTAGCCTATGGACTAAATTGTAAGATTACAAAATTTTGGTACTCAATTTGAGAAATCTCTAAAGATGGCTATGGAAAGGACATGGATGGAATTATGAAGAAAGGACATGGACTGAATTAAGGATATTGTTGGGGCCCAAAGTGCTTAAGAAGGCAAAGTTGATCATTTATGGCATAATGCCAACTAAGGATCCAAGTGTCCACATTTTTTCCTAAAGTCAATATGATTTTTTAAGAAGGTTAAATAAGGCCAAAATCTGTCATTTTCCTAGCCAAAATGACTGGAAATAATCTGTCCAAGTGTTGGCCAAAGTTTCAAAAATTTGCATATATGCCACCTTGGTCAAAATGATGTATAAATGAAGAAAAATCTTCATTTCATTGACATTTTCCTTAAATTTTAGTCTCCAGCAGCTAAGACCTCTTCCTTAATCTCTTCCATCATCCTCCATAGCCACCATACCTTAAGAAAACAAGAGGAAGCAAGATAAAGCGAAGAAGACATCAAAGAGTGCAAGAAAACCTAATTTTGGTTCTATTTGGGTTTTCAGATTTCATAGAAAAGTTAAGGGTTTTCTAAAGTTTCCTGGATTATTTACTGTATTTTCAAACATCCATGAAGCTAAGACCATGCTTGGAAGAGAGCGAAAAGCTCAAGGAATCATGTATGGGTTAAGGGGAAAAGAAGCTACCTTTCGAAGTTTCTGGAGTGCAATGTGGTTATAAGGCTATCCAATAAGCTAGTGTACATGCCCAACTAAGCTAGGACATATGTATGATGCATCTATGTATGTAAATACACCATGGCTGGCGTATGGATGATATATGAAGCAATAAAGTGATGTTTGAGGTTGAATGTTCAATTCTGTCCATTTTGCAACTCATTAGTTGTTCTAGAGAAAAATATGCTTAATGTTTATGGAATGCCTTTACATTCAGGGGAATGGCTTTTCCAAGTGTTTTAGACATGTAATAACTTGCCCATGTTGGTTTTGCACCTGAAAATGAAGTGTATGAATCTTACAAATTTTTGTATGAGCAAAATGGTCATAAAGTGACTGGAATTTCGACTCTGCACTAAAAGTTCCATAGCTCCATGTGTACAAGGAATAATGGTATGAAATTTTGACCACACTAGAGCACATACAGAGGTTGAACAAAAATTTGGAATTGCTAAATTTAGAGCCTTGTAGCCAAAGATATGACATTCCAAAGTTGGCTAAGTTACTGTTTATATGGTCAGAATTTGGCAACCAACTTAAAAAATACATAACTTGGTCAATAGGTGGGCTTTTGATGTAAAAAAAAATTTATTCATTTTCTCTATGTCTCTACTTGATAATGGAACAAAGAAAATAGGGGGTTACATGGCTAGAATGATACAGTTTACTAGTGGAAGTTACAGGTGCAGTGGCTGGTCACTAGAACTTAACAAGATTGCCTAATGTGTTGAAGCCAAAACTAAGAATTGTGCTAGTGTTTTCCTTCTTAGCTACCATAGTGTGCATAAATGTAAATATCTGCATTATGGTTTGACTAATATACATATATTCGCATAAAGAACAAGAGGGCCACTTGGGTAAAAGTGTGAGCATTGTTCTGATGGCCTACAGAACATGCATAGCTCTTGGGAGATTGACACCTTAAATATTATCACTGTATTTAAGCTCTTAGAGTGGTAACATCACCTTTCAATGGTGAAGCACCCAAGACCAATGAATTCATTTACCGTCCTCATGCGCTAATACAACCAAACTTTGGAAATATAAGGCTACTATCATCTTCGGCCACAAACATTTTTGCCAACTAAGGATCCAAGTGTCCACATTTTTGCCTAAAGTCAAAATTATTTTTTGGCAGGGTTAAAAGAGGCCAAAATTTGTCATTTTCCCAACCAAAATGGCTCAAAATAATCTGTCCAAGTGGTGGCCGAAGTTTCAAAAATTTGCATATATACCACCTTGGTCAAAATGATGTATAAATGAAGAAAAATCTTCATTTCATTGCCATTTTCCTCAAATTTTCGTCTCCAATAGCTAAGACCTCTTCCTTTAGCTCTTCCATCATCCTCCATATCCACCATACTTTAAGAAAACAAGAGGAAGCAATAGAAAGCAAAGAAGACATCAAAGAGTGCAAGAAAACCTAATTCTGGTTCTATTTGGGTTTTCAAATTTCATAGCAAAGGTAAGGGTTTTCTAAAGTTTCATGGATTGTTTACTATATTTCCAGACATCCATGAAGCTAATACCATGCTTGGAAGAGAGCAAAAAGCTCAAGGAACCAAGTATGGGTTAAGGGAGAAGAAGCATGGCAAGGTTTTGGCCTTAGTGTTACCATGCTAAAGTTGTTAGCAAGAAAGAAGGGTTCTATAGCCCATGTTAGTACTAACAAAGACCTAAAAGACTCCTAAGACCAAGAAAAATATTAAGGATGGCTGCCATGGTGTTACTAAAGTGATATTCTTTTGTTTTAGTGAATGATTATTGACTAACCTTAACGTGTTATTGCTGCCAGCAATACATGTGTTTCTTTTTGTGTTTGTTGGTGCATATGGTTACCATATTTGTGTGTATGTGTTGTTTTTTTATATTTTTATGTGTTTGGATTTCAAGTGGTACGTTGCTATGGAAGACTTTACATTGAAAGCCCTTACTAAGTTCTTTACAAAGAACTTACTCCCCTTTTCGCCCACTTTCAGGAACACCTGAAAGAGAACATCCAAACTAATAGTTCTAGTTTGATTTTTTCTGTGAAATTTTAGGTACATGAAATTAAATATGTCTAGTATTAAACTGTAGTGTTTCATGATTTTTAGAGCACATTTTCTAATTTTAGTGTTGATACTTTCTGCCGTACGCATCAGCTACCTTTTGAAGTTTCTAAAGTGCACTGTGGTTGTAAGGCTCTCCCAGAAGCTACCGTACATAACCAACTAAGATAGGATATATTTATGATGCATATATGTATATGAATGCACCATGGCTGGTGTATGGATGATATATAAAGCAATAAAGTGATGTCTGAGGTTAAATGTTCACTTTTGTCCATTTCGCAACTCATTAGCTGTTCCAAAGAAAATTATGCTTAATGTTTTTGGAATGCCTCTACATTTATGGGAATGAATTTTAAAAGTGTTTAAGACATGTAATAACCTACCCATGTTGGTTTTGCTCCTGGAAATGAAGTGTATGAATCTTACGAAATTTTCTATGGGCAAAATGGTCATAAAGTGACCGAAATTTTGACTCTGCACTAAAAGTTCCATAACTCCCAGTGTACGAGGAATATTGGTACGAAATTTTGACCACACCTAAAATACGTACAGAGGTTGAACTAAAATTTGGAATTTTTAAATTTAGAGCACTGTAGCCAAAGATATGACATTACAAATTTGGCTAAGTTATTGTTCATTTGGTCAGAATTTGTTATCCAACTTAAAAAATCCATAACTTGATCAATAGGTGGGCTTTTGATGTAAAAAAAAATTTAATGGTTTGTTCTAGGTCTTTACTTGACAATGGAACAAGGAAAATAGGGGGTTACATGGCTAGAATGATACATTTTATTAGTGGAAGTTGCAGGTACAGTGGTTGGTCACTAGAACTTAACAAGATTGTCGAATGTGTGGGAGACAAAACTAAGAATTGTGCTAGTGTTTTCCTTCTTAGCTTCCATAGTGTGCATAAATGTAAATATGTGTGTTATGGTTTGACCAATATACCTATATTTGCATAAAGACCAAGAGGGCCATTTGGGTAATATAGTGAGCATTGTTCTGATGGCCTATAGAACATGCATAGCTCTTGGGAGATTGACACATTAAATATTGTCATTGTATTTAAGCTCTCAGAGTGGTAACATCACCTTTCAATGGTGGAGCACCTGATGCAAATTAATTCATTTACCATCCTCATGCACTAATACAACCAAACTTTGGAAATAGAAGGCTACTATCATCTTCGGCCATAAACATTTTTGCCAACTAAGGATCCAAGTGCCCACATTTTTACCTAAAGTCAAAATTATTTTTTGACAAGGTTAAAAGAGGCCAAAATCTGTCATTTTCCTAGCCCAAATGGCTGGAAATAATCTGTCCAAGTGTTGGCCAAAGTTTCAAAATTTTGCATATTTGCCACCTTGGTCAAAATGATGTATAAATGAAGAAAAATCTTCATTTCATTGCCATTTTCATTAAATTTTGGTCTCCAGCAGCTAAGACCTCTTCCTTAAGCTCTTCCACCATCCTCCATAGCCACCATACCTTAAGAAAACAAGAGGAAGCAAGTGAAAGCAAAGAAGACATCAAAGAGTGCAAGAAAGCCAAATTTTGGTTATGTTTGGGTTTTCAGATTTCATGTAAGGGTTTTCTAAAGTTTCTTGGATTGTTTACTATATTTCCAAACATCCATGAAGCTAAGACTATACTTGGAAGAGAGCGAAAAGCTCAAGGAACGAAGTATGGGTTAAGGGGAAAGAAGCATGGCAAGGTTTTGGCCTTAGTGTTACCATGCTAAAGATGTCAGCAAGAATGAAGGGTTCTATAGACCAAGTTAGTACTAATGAAGACCTAAAAGACTCCTAAGACCAAGCGAAAGCTTGAGGATGGCTTCCATAGTGTTACTAAAGTGGTTTTTTATTATTTTATTGAAAGATTATGGACTAACCCTAATGTGTTATTGCTACCAGCATTACATGTGTTTGTTTTCGTGTTTGTTGGTGCATTGGTTGCCATATTTATGTGTATGTGTTATTTTTGTATGTTTTTATGTCTTTGTATTTCAGTTGGTATGTTGATATGGAAGACTTTACATTGAAAGCCCTTACTAAGTTCTTTACAAAGAGCTTACTCCCCTTTCTGTCCATTTTCAGGAACACCTGAAAGAGAACATCCAAACTAATAGGTCTAGCTTGATTTTTTCAGTGAAATTTTAGTTACATGAACATCAATATGTCTAGTATTAAACTGTAGTTTTTCATGATTTTCAGACATTCGCTAATTTTAGTGTTGGTACTTTCTGCTGTATGCAGCAGCTGCCTTTTGAAGTTTCTAGAGTGCATTGTGGTTGTAATGCTCTCCAAGAAGCTTGTGTACATACCCAACGAAGCTAGGATATATGTATGATGCATCTATGTATGTAAATACACCATGGATGGTGTATGGATGATATATGAAGCAATAAAGTGATGTTTGAGGTTAAATGTTCAATTCTGTCCATTTTGCAACTCCTTAGCTGTTCCAAAGAAAATTTTGCTTAATGTTTATGGAATGCCTCTACATTTAGGGAAATGACTTTTCCAAGTGTTTAAGACATGTAATAGCCTACCCATGTTGGTTTT